>VYZP01015480.1:3365-14977 GCA_013400635.1 Hypocryptadius cinnamomeus | reverse complement strand
ACCTCCCACTATCCCAGGTTGATCCAAACCCATCCAACCTCACCTTGGATACTTCCAGGGATCCAGGGGAAGCCAGAAGTTGTGTCCAGGTAATCCTGCTAAGTTGGCCCTGCTTGGACCAGACAACTCCAGAGGTTTTTCCCACCTCAGCCATGGGGAATTTGTGTCTGGGAAGGAGCAGGGAAGCTGGGACCTCTCTCAGCTTCATGAGGTGGTTTTTGGGAGCACCTTTTTCTGATCTTTCCCTGGCTTCCATCTCATCCCACCAGGAATGTTGAGCTGGTTTCTGGCCTCACTGCCAGAGCCATGGAGTCAGATCCTGTTGGATCCTGGTGGGATCTCAAGGATTTGGGGAACACCGTTCCTGTCTTTCTCCCAAACACTTTCTGAGGCGAATTCCCTTCCCAATTGTGCTCTTCTCCCTTCATCCCCGCTCCCGAGGGGTGGATCCCATTACCCCAACATCCCGAGGTGACACTGTGCTGTCCCCCAGGCTGTCACTACTATTACCTGCCCTGGGGGAACGTGAAGCCGGTGGTGGTGCTCTCCTCATACTGGGAGGACATCGGCCACCGCATGGACGCCCAGAACCTCCTGCTCTACGGAGCCGAGCGGCTGGTGAGTGACCGGGGACATCCCTGGGGACACCTCCAGGCTGAGGAGTGTCCAGTGACATCCCTGGGGACATCCTGGAGACACCGGGAGGGGACAGAGGCCACCTCCAAGCTGGGGAGTATCCAGTGACATCCCTGGGGATGCCTGCAGGTGGGCAGTGCCCAGTGACAACCCTGGCGACATCCTGGGGACACCAGGAGGGGACAGAGGCTACCCCCAGGCTGGGGAGTGTCTGGTGACACAGCCACATCCACTGGATGAGGAACTTCATGGAATCACAGAATCATGGAATGGTTTGGGTGGGAAGGGAGCTTAAATCCCACCCATTCCCACCCCATCCATGGGCAGGGACACCTCCCACTGTCTCAGGTGGATCCAAGCCCCAGTGTCCATCCTGGACTTGGGCACTTCCAGAGATCCAGAGGCAGCCACAGCAAATCTGGGAATTCCAGCCCAGCCCCTCCCCACCCTCCCAGACAGCAATTCCTTGCCAAGATCCCAGCCCAATCTCCCCTTTCCCACTGGAAGCCATTCCCTGGGTCCTGTCCCTGCAGGCCTTGTCCCCAGTCCCTCTGCAGCTCTCCTGGAGCCCCTTTTGGGACTCTGAGGATTCTCTGGAATTTTCCCTTCTCCAGGTGAAAGTTTCCCAGCTCTCCCATAGCATCCATTCCATCCCGGAAGGTTTTGAATTTGGAGAAACCTTAAATCCCATCTCACCTGTGTTCAGGGACACCTCCCACTATCCCAGGTGGATCCAAGCCCTGTCCAACCTGGTAACAGTTCCAGTGATCCAGGGGCTGTCCTTCAGCTCCTGAGCGATTTCTGAGATTTCCCATTGGATTTCCCTGTTGGTTCCCCTGGAGCTCCAAACATTTGGAGGCAGATCCCTGGTGGGACCCAGAGTGGAATCTCTGATCCCTGGGAGTTTCCTCTTGCTGGGAATATCCTGGAAGTGGGATGGGATTCTGGGTGATTCCTCAGCTCCTGATCCCCACTTTTCCTGCAGGAAGCAAATCTGGAGAAGGTCCATGTGGCTCTGAAATCCAACCGCTCTCCGGTCGAGCTGGAGGCCCTGGGGTCCCAACTGCTCGATGATGTCATTGCTGACTGCAGGTACTTTGGGAGATCAGGATGGGAAACCTTTCCTGATGTTTCTTCTTGGTCTTGGAAGGGAACACTGCCTCTGCCCCTCTTCTCCTTTCTTCACTCCCTTTTTTCTGCCCTTTTTCCCCTTTTCCCTCTCTTTTCCCATTTCTCCTCATTTTTTCCACTTTTTCCCCTCTTTTCCCTTCTATCTCTTTTTTGTTTGTTCCCTCCTTTTTCCCCACCTTTTTTCTGTTTTTTCTATTTTCTCTCCCTCCTTTCCCCCTTTTTCCCTTTCCCCCTTTTCCTCCCTTTCCCCTCCCTTTTCCCACTTTCCTTTTATTCACCTTTTCCCTTTATTTCGGTTTTTCCTTTCCCCTCTTTTTCCCCTTTTCCCCCTCCCCCTTCCCCTTTTTTGCTTTCTTTTTTCCTTTTCCCCCTTCTCCCTCTTTTCTGTTTCTTCTTCCTCTTTTTTCCCCTTTTTCTCCCTCTTAATATTTTTGCTTTTCTCCCCTTTTCCCTACTCCCCTTTCCCTCTTTTTTTGTTTTTTTTCCCCTTTCTCCTGTTTTTTCCTTTTTCTTCTTTCACCCCCTTTTTTTCCCTTTCCCCCTCTTTTTATATTTTCTCCATTTTCCCCCTTTTCTCCCTTGTTTCTCTTTTTCCCTTTTCCTCTCTTCCCCTTTTTTCCATTTTTCTCTTTTTCTTGTTTTTTTCCTTTTTTTTTTCTTTTCCCCGCTTTTATTCCCTTTTCCCCCTTTTTACCTTTTCTCCCCCTTTTTTTTCCCCTTTATCCCTTCCCCCCTCCTTTTTCCCCCCCTTTTTTTCTTTTTTCCCATTTTCCACTCTTTTCTCACCTCTTCCCGGCTCATTCCCCCTCACTCCAAATCTTTATCCCTGGAAGTGTCCAAGGCCAGGCTGGGCGGGGCTTGGAGCAACCTGGGATAGTGGAAAATCCCAAACCATTCCATAATTCCATGTTCTCCCTATTTACCTGCAACAGAAAATGGGATATACAGATCCCAATCCCAATTCTTGAGGTGGGAATATTGCATCGTTAAAAATCTTCCAAACCTCTCCACGGCCTAAAAATAAATTTATCTTTCTCTCCATCTATTTTTTCCGGAGGAAATCCTGATTTGCGGCTCAGGGGCTGGGAGCAGGAAGTTCATTTATAGCAGCGGATCCATAAATCCTTGAATTTTACAGGAAAAACCTCCCAGTTTGGCACCTGATCTCTTTTTCCAGGAGCTGGAATAATGGATATTAAAATGTGGGTGTGGTTCATTCCCATCCTGATTCCAGGGGGAATTCTGGCTGTGGTTTGAGACTCTTTTGCTCTTCCAGTTCCCAAATATCAAAACCATTAAAAAAGGCCTGAAAATCCCACAAGAAGCTGGATGAGCTATTGGGGGTGGATTTGGGACAGGTTAATGATCATTAATGATGATTAGTGACCATTAACAACCTGTAATGATCATTAACGACCATCAATGTCATTAGTGACCATTAGTGACCATTAATCACCATTAATGATGACTGGTGACCTTTAATGACCTTTAATGACCATTAATGAGGATTGGTGACCATTAATAACCATTAATGAAAATTAGTGACCCTTAATGACATTTAATGATCATTAATGACCATTAATGATGATTGATGACCATTAATGATCTTTAATGATCAGTAACAACCATTAACAACCATTGATGATGATTGGTGACCATTAATGACCATTAATCACCATTGATGACCATTAGTGACCATTAGTGACCACTAATGACCATTAATCACCATTAGTGATCATCAGTGACAATTAACAGCCCTTAATGACCTTCAAGATCCATCCTGATCCAACTCAGTCCCTGATTCCCGCCTATCCCTGCAGCCTGAAGCTTCCCGATGTCCTGGGGAGGGCATCCAGCACTCACCTGGATCAGAACCTGTTCCGTTTCCGGAGCACCCACCTGGAACAGATCCTGAAGGTGGCCCTGAGGCTCAAGCATGAGAATTCTGGTCTTTCCCAAATCCTGGATCAGGCAGAGGATTGGCTGTGCCGGCTCCGGGCCATGGCAGAGGAGGTGACTCTTCCTGGTTTTCCCATCGTGGTTTTTGTGGGAAGCGGGGGTGTGATGTTCCATCCCGGCTCCCAAACCCATGGATTCTCCCACAGTGCCAGGTTTGGCTCCGATGGTTGAGGTTGGTCTTGCTCATGGATGAGCTGAGGTCAACTCACGGATAGGGAGCAGCCCTTGGAAAAGGACTTGCAATATTGGTGGGTGGGAAGCTCTGCGTGCTCCAGGCTGATCCCACAGCAGGAAAAGGGGGAATTCTGCCCCTCTGCCATGCAGCCAGGCTGGGAGAGCTGGGAATGTTCCCCTGGAGAAGGGAAAAATCCAGGGAAATTTCACAGCACATTCCAGAGCCTAAAGGGGCTCCAGGAGAGCTGGAGAGGGACTGGGGACAAGGCTTGGAGGGACAGGACACAGGGAATGGCTCCCACTGGGAAAGGGGAGATTGGGCTGGGATCTTGACAAGGAATTGCTGTCTGGGAGGGTGGGGAGGGGCTGGGCTGGAATTCCCAGATTTGCTGGGGCTGCCCCTGGATCCCTGGCAGTGTCCAAGGCCAGGTTGGATGGAGCTTGGATCCATCTGGGATAAGATCCCTCCCAACCCAAACCATTCCATGATTTCACAATCCTATTCTGGGCTCTGCTGGTGGATCCCTCCTAATGGGATCCTATGGATTTGTGTTTTCCAGCCCCAGAACAGCCTCCCAGACATCGTCATCTGGATGCTCCAGGGGGACAAGCGCGTGGCCTTTGCCCGCATCCCGGCCCACCAGGTCCTGTATTCCCGGAACATCTCCAACTGCTGCGGCCGGAACTGTGGGAAGCTCCAGACCATCTTCCTCAAGGTACCTTTGGAAGCCTGTCCAGGTGGAATCTTGATTTTCCAAGCAGCTTTCCCACTAAAAGTAATTGAAAAGGTGGAAAATCCCGCAGGGAAAGCTCAAATCCCAACACAATGTTCAACCCCTGTTTCATGGAATCATGGAAAGTTTTGGATTGGGAGAGACCTTAAATAATTGACCTTGTCTGTGTTTGTGTCCCTCCCCCTGTCCTTGTCCCTGACTTTGTCCCTGTCCCTGACCTTCTTCCTGACCCTGTCCTTATCCTTTTCCCTGCCCTTTTACCTGTTCTTGACCTTGTCCCTCTCCCTGTCCTTGTTCCTGACCTTATCCCTCTCCTTGACCTTGTCCCTCTCCCTGTTCCTGACCTTGTCCTTGCCCCTGACCTTATCCATGTCATTTTCCCTATCCCTGTCCATGTGCTTGTCCCTGTCCCTGACCTTTCCGTGGCCTTGTCCTTGTCCCTGATCCTATCCCTGATCCTGTCCAATCTCTGTCCAGGATCACTGGAATTTTGAAGTTCCTGAAGGTCAGCTGGGGTCACATTTTTGGGATGTCGATGGTGGCATTGGGATGATCCTGGAGGTCTTTTCCAACCTCAGTTCCACGATCCCAAAGCGCTCCACCCACTCCTGACATTATCCCATGACTGCTCCATGTCCCACCTGCCCCATCCAGGGATCTTCATTCCCACCCTTCCAGCCTTCCAGAATTCCCGTTAATCCCTTCCTGGGGGCCTTTTCCTTGGCAGTACCCACAGGAGGAGGTGATGGGGCCGCGGATCCCAGCACAGATCCGGGTGCGGCTCTGGTTTGGATTGGCCGTGGATGAGAAGGAATTCAACCAATTCGCCGAGGGAAAACTCTCCGTCTTCGCTGAAACTGTGAGCATTCCCAAGGGATCCCCATCCCAGCAGGAAAAGGGAGTGGGCTAGACCTACAACCTCATCATTCCCTAAAGACTTTGGGAAGGAGGATCTGTTCCCACCAGCTCATCCTGGAATGCTGAGGGGAAAGTTGGGGATGAGTCATGGAGCTCTGTTGTCTCTTACAATGGGAAAATTGGGATGCCATGGAATGAGTTGGGCTTTTCCCAGGAGGTCTGTCCCTCTGCAGGGATTATTCACGGGATTCTATGGGATTATTCATGGAATTCTGTAATTCCGACCCCAAATCCATCTTTTTCTTGGCTCTCCCAGTATGAGAACCAGACCAAGCTGGCACTGGTGGGGAACTGGGGCACCACTGGCCTCACTTATCCCAAATATTCCGACGTCACTGGCCGGATCAAGCTTCCCAAGGACAGCTTCCGGCCTTCCGCGGGATGGACCTGGGCTGGGGATTGGTTCATCTGCCCAGAAAAGACGTGAGTGGGGGCTCTTACGCTGGGAATTCCCAAGAATCCCAAAATCCAGTGGCAAAATCTGGGATGCCCCTGTGGTTCCTCATCTGTGTCCATAGATGTGATTCCCCCTCATCCAAATCTTGGGATGCTGCTAAACTGAGGAGCTTTGGGGTGGGATTTTCATCCTGGTTTGGGTTTTTCCTGGGGAGGAGCTTTGCTCGGAGGGGCAGGAGAAATTTGGGAGCGCTGAGGATGGCACAGGAGGAAGGTGGGATGGAGAATCCCTGATTTTGGGTATTCCCGGGATTCAGGTTGTTGCATGACGTGGACGCCGGACACCTGAGCTTCGTGGAGGAGGTATTTGAGAACCAGGTCCGGCTTCCTGGAGGGCAGTGGATCCACATGACCGATTCCTACACGGACGTGGTGAGGGAAAACTGGGAATTCCGGGAGCCGGGCTGGAATCCCAGGGGAAATTTAGGGATCGGTTTGGGTGAGAGTTCCCTGTGTCCCACAGAATGGGGAGAAGGTCCTGCCCAAGGATGAGATTGAGTGTCCTCCAGGCTGGAAGTGGGAAGATGTGGAATGGGACACGGATCTTAACAGGGCTGTGGATGAGAAAGGTACCGAAGATGGAATTTTGGGATCTGGGATTTGGGAATTTTGGGATCCTGGAATTTTGGGATCTGGGATTTGGGAAGTTTGGGATTTCTTTTCATGGTCTATGGATGAAAACATTCCCATGGCTGTGGGAACTGGGTGAGGAGAAGGGATCAGGCTCTGGAGGATCCTTTTCCCTTGTCTCTGCTTGGAGCGGTGGGATGGGAATTCCCAAAGGCAGTGCTGGCATAATCTGGGAAGATCCTGGTGGAAAAGAAATGAAAAACACCAGGCTGGAGAGTGCTGGGATGGTCTCAGGAGTTGGAATGGCTGGAGAGAGTGGGGGAAGAGTCCCCAGGATGGGATTTGGAGCCAAGGACACCATGGATCCATCCCTGGGCATTCCAGAGGGAAGGATTGTGCCTTAAGGAAGAAAATCCAGCAATGGAGTATTGCTGGATTCAGCCACACCTTCATTGATGGAAATTCCAGGTGGGAGCCAAGGTGGGGAGGGAGGCTCTCCTCGCACCTCCACCAGGTATTCCCTTCTTCCCAAGGCTGGGAATACGGGATCACGATCCCGCCGGAGCGCAAGCCCAAGGCCTGGGTGCCGGCGGAGAAGATGTTCCACACCAACCGGCGCCGGCGCTGGGTGCGGCTCCGCCGGCGCGACCTGGAGCACATGGAAGCCATGAGAAAGGTGGGATTGGTCGGGAAAAGGTGCCACTGGATCAGGATGTGTCCCTGTCCCTCCGGGTGGGTGCCTGGCTTTGGTAGGATCCGGTTTTCCTTGGAGACTGGGGAGGCTTGTCCTGGTTTCCAGTGGAAAACGCCACATTCCCAGGGGTGGAGAACATTCCAGAGGGATTGACTGGGATGTGGGGTGGGATGAGGACATCCAGGAAAGTCCGGGAGTGTGGGAAATGGGGGAGGGCCGGTGTCCCTAGCCTGTCCCTCTCCTGCTTCCCTCTAGATGGTGCCATTGGACCAGGAATGCCGCTTCTGCTTCTTGGTCCTTCCCGCTGCTTCCCAAGGCCACTTGTCTCCCTTCCCAGAAAATTTTCGGGATAACTGTAGCAGCCACTGTCATCCCACTTGCTGTGGGTGTCACCGGGAGAAAAACCTTCCAGGCTTAGGATGGATGATCCAGGGAGAAATTCCAGAGGCGGCAGAGTCATGGGAGGGGTCGGGATGACGGCAAAGGGAAAAGGGGGATTGGAAGCGGAGCTGCTGGAGCTCCACAGGCCTGGGCAGGATCTGGCCCCAGCTCAGCGATCCCACTCCAAGTGGGATTCATCCCACTGGTTGGTGGAGGGCTGCATTCCCAGGGTGGATCCAGCAGTGGTAATGGTTGGATTGGGAGAATCCAGCTCCATCCTGGGAAGTGCCCAAGGCCAGGTTGGACATTAGGGCTTGGAGCAACCTGAGACAGGGGAGGTGTCCCTGAACATGGATGGGGTGGAATGGGATGGGATTTAAGATCCCTTCCCACCCAAACCATTCTGGCATTTTGGAGCCAGGCTGGGAGAGCTGGGAATGTTCAACTGGAAAAGGGAAAACTCCAGAGAATCCTCAGAGTCCCTAAAGGGGCTCCAGGAGAGCTGGAGAGGGACTGGGGACAAGGCCTGCAGGGACAGGACCCAGGGAATGGCTTCCAGTGGGAAAGGGGAGATTGGGCTGGGATCTTGGCAAGGAATTGCTGTCTGGGAGGGTGGGGAGGGGCTGGGCTGGAATTCCCAGATTTGCTGTGGCTGCCCCTGGATCCCTGGCAGTGTCCAAGGCCAGGCTGGATGGGACTTGGAGCACATTGGGATGGTGGGAAGTGTCCCAGGAAGTGACTGAGCTTTAAAGTCCCTTCCCACCCAAACCATTCCATAATTCCATGACAATCTTCAGGGCTTTTCCCAACTGAAACCAAGTGACCTCAGAGATCTTTCCCAACCTGAATATTCCTGTGATTCTCCAAACAATTCCATGACTCCATTCCATAATTCCAATCTGGGGGAGACACAGGGAAAATCTGGGGTGGATCAACCATATCCAACAACATCCCAAAAAACCTAAATCCAGCTTTTTGGGTCAGTCTGGGAAAACCTGATCCCTGTGTTCCATGTCCGGCAGCACAAGCAGGAGGATCTGGATGGGGACGGTTGGGAATACGCTTCCCTCTTCGGCTGGCGCTTCCACCTCCAGCAGCGCCGCTCCGACTCTTTCCGCCGGCGCCGCTGGAGACGCCGGATGGAGCCTCTGGAACGCACCGGCCCTGCTGCCGTCTTCGCCTTGGAAGGGGCTCTGGTAGGGAACAGCTTCTCCCATTCCCAAATTTCCGCCTGGGAATGTTATCGGCTGCTTGTTATCGGCTGCTTATTATCTGTTTTCCGTTATCCCGTTATCCGCCCTGTTTGTTCCCTGCTTTCCTTCTTTGTTCCCGACTTTCTCCACACTCTGGATTTCCCAACCCGCTGCTTTTCCAATGATTCCATGAGAGCCAAAGCAGCACAAAGCTCCCATGCTGTGTTTTTATCGAATTTTCCCCCCTCCTCTTTGACTTTTTTCCCCCTCTTTCCTTGCTCTGTCTTTCCCTCCAATCCAGAGTTGATCCCTCTGGGATAAAAGTGGCTCTGTGGTGTTTTCCATGAGCTGTTCCCATCTTGGGGGATCCCGGCTGCCTCTCACCCCCAGTGCTCCCGGCGGGATTGTTCCTTTTCCCCTTTGTCCCATGAAATCCGCAAATGGGAGTTCTCAGCCTTGGAAATGGCTCCTTTTCCCACAAATATTCCAAGGCCAATGGGGAATCAGGAGAACTCAGGAATCTCTAAGAGCTTTTCCAACCTAAATTTTAGGATTCTGGGGAACACTGGAAACCCAGACTCCTCTTGGACACCCCAGAGAATTCCATCCCATGGGGAATCCTGGTTCTGGAGGTGATCCTGGCATTCCTGACTTTCCATTGTTTTCCTTGCAGGGAGGAGTGACAGACGACAAGAGTGACGACGGAAAATCCGACGGAAAATCCGCATCCACCCTGAGTTTTGGAGTCAACAGACCCACGATCTCCTGCATTTTTGACTGTAAGGACCCCAGGGGAGCGGGAAAGGCTTTCCCATCCTTTTCCCAGAAAAAGATGGAAAAATAAAGATGGAAAAAGGGTGGAGGGGAGGACGGTGCATATGGGAACATCCACAGGCTCCAGGATTGGAGCTCGGGATATCCCAGGGGGTTTAAGCTGGGATTCTCTCAGATGGGACATGAGGAATGATGGAATCTCCTGGCATGTTTCCCATTCTTCTGGCAGCTGGGAACAGATTCCACCTGCGCTGTTACCTGTACCAGGCACGGGATCTCATGGCCATGGACAAGGACAGCTTCTCCGGTGAGTCCGGATCTACACTGGGATGGAATTCTGGGAACAGAGGGGGACCATCCATGGGCCAAGACACCTCCCACTATTCCAGGTGGATCCCAGGTGTCCAACCTGGCCTTGGACACTGCCAGGAATCCAGGGGCAGCCACAGCAAATCTGGGAATTCCAGCCCAGCCCCTCCCCACCCTCCCAGCCAGCAATTCCTTGCCAAGATCCCAGCCCAATCTCCCCTTTGCTACTGGAAGCCATTCCCTGTGTCCTGTCCCTGCAGGCCTTGTCCCCAGTCCCTCTGCAGCTCTCCTGGAGCCCCTTTAGGCCTGGAATGGGCTCCAAGGAATCTCTGGAGCCTTTCATTCTCCGTGCTGGATATGATGGAGCACGGGGAGAAACTTCTGTGGGATGTGCCCAGGGAAAATTCCAGGGTTGACAGGATTTAATCAGGACCTCGGCACAGTCCAGCCCCTCCTTCTCCAGCATCCTCAGGAAATTTCTTGTTGGATTTGATCCAGTTGAAGGTTCCCAGCCCATGGGGTTGGATCTGGATGGTCCCTAAGATCCCTTCCATCCCAAAACAGTCCAGGATTCCATGATTCCATAATTTCCTAGCATCCCTCTTCTCCCAGCTGCACAGGGGGGTAGCATTCCCTGGGATTTGGGATTTAGGAAGGGGATTTTCATGGGAAAAAGAGAATACAGGTGGAAAATGGGCTGGCCCTTGTGGAGGAGCTTTCCACGTCCTGCTGCTCCACCCTTTCCCAGCATAACTCCAGGGATTTCTGAAATTCCCAAGATTGTGCTGGTGTGGTCAGGACTTCCAACACTGGGGTTTTTTGGGATAAGAAAGAAGTCAGAATAGGAAAAATCATTTCATCCATGGGATTTCCATGCTGGAGGTGCTTGGATGGTAGGATGCAGGTGGATCATCCCTTTGGAATGTGGTTGAGAGGTTGATGGAATGCCTGGAGTTATCCCAGCAGTCAGAAAATCCCACATTCTCATCCGTGGAGGCTGGGCCATCCCAGCCAGGTATTCCCACTAATGCTTTGGAGCTGGAAAAGCAGGAAAAAGGAATGTCACTTCCTCTGGATCAGAGCTCAGATAATGTGGAGTGTCCCAAATCCCAGGAAAAGGATCCACTGGTGGGAGAGATCCAACATCCCTCCAGGGCTATCCCTGCTTGATTCCCATGAGAATTTACAGAGGGATTTGGGTGTGATTTCCCTCCAAATTCTGGGATTTCAACCCCACTTGGAACAACACATCCCAGGAATGATGGGAAACAGGGTCAATCCCAAAACTGGGGAAGTAGCTGGACCGTGATCCTGAGGGAATCCTGCTTTTCCCAGTAGTTGGTTGTTGGAATAATGTGATTTTTGGGAATAAGCACCCAGAGCATCCAAAAAAATCCCCCAGTGCCTGCTCCCACCTGGAATTCCCACAAAAGGCTCCTTGTTGGGATGAGGAGGTGGGAGTGAGGTGAGCTCACGGCCTGGGAGGGGAGTCCGGAATCGTTTTCCTTTGGAAAAATCCCGGCCAAGGACAACATGAGCAGCAACGTTCCACAATGTGGGATTGTGATTCCCGCTGCCGGGAATAAAGGAGTTCATTAAAGGGGCTCGGCAGTTGGAAAAATAAACATTCCCTGCTCCCAACAAAGGGGCTTTAGAGAGGCTTCCATGAAAAAAAAAAAAAAA
>VYZP01015464.1:0-13830 GCA_013400635.1 Hypocryptadius cinnamomeus | reverse complement strand
GATTCAGAAAAAATCCTTTGTATGTGTTGTATGACAATGTTTCTTTGATGTAAAAAAAGAACTTTCTAGATTAACTTGCAAGAGTGAAACAATAAATCCACATTTAAACTATGTTAAAATGTGTTACAAAGGAAAGCCACTTCCACTTATGCAAAACACTCATATATTTTTAGCTACAAATAGAAAACATGAAGATTTTGAAACAAAAAGTAGTTGAGGAAAGCTCCAAGAAGTCTTCGTAGAGACTAGTTCAACTTCATGAAATAAGTCAAGACAGAAGAGATGACTCCCTCGCTCATTTTTCCTTTACACGTGAGGTTTTTTGTGACTCTTTCTGTGTCTCCACCTTGTAGGTGAAAGGCTACTGGGATGATGGGCATTCAGGGGCATCCATCCTAATGAGTCACTGCTGCGTGCAGCACCAGAGATATCTTGTCTTCTTTTGACACTTATGCCAAAGGAGAATACAGAGGTATCCCTAAATCACCCCTCGGGTTAGAATTCACATGTGTTCAACAGATGATGGAGTGGGAAGCAGCCCTTGCCTTTCCATACAGTACTGCTCCTGTACTTTCTATTTTTTTGAGCTCTCTGTCAGGGACTCTCTTGTTCTCCTTCCATCTTAAGAATTTAGAGAGGCTGCAATTATAAGATCATCGAGCACTTCACAACCTTTGGTTGCCATAAAACCCGTCTAGCAGATGACAAATGGAGGAATGGTGGGATAAGGGCTTGCCCACGATCACAGCAGGTTGGGGTGAGCAGAGCAATTGAGCCTGCCCGTCCCGAGCACCAGGGAGTGATTTAAAACACGTCATTCCTGCACGTAGCCACACGTGCGTGCAGTTCCTCTGCAAAAGGGGAAAAGATTTTCTCAGCTCCACAGGAAAGAAAAGGTTCACTTTTGTTAATTTCACTGTCTTTAGGAAAAGAGTATGGTCCTCAACACTGGATTAAACCAAAAGAAATCCCAGGGGAATCTTGTAATGAATAGTGGTAATAAATTTATACCAGTAATCAATGGCAGTGCAGGCAGTATGAACATGAACACAGTATAATTCATAATGCAGCATCTGAAATTAATATTGTGTGGATTATTCAGTGATTAGCTGTGAAAAAACACAGATTTTTTTAAAGTATCGCTTGTCTTGGGGACTAGTTAGCAGGAAAAAATGTTAAGTTTGTCAGGGATGCTCGACATAATGCCACCACTCAGCCACCTCCAGATGTAAGCTGTTCTAGAAAACATAATGGAAATTTAAAACTTTAACTTAATTTATGAAGTCATAAGTTAGAGTATTTCAGAAAGCAACAGTGGATTTGCAAATAAACAGACAGTGTAGCTTTATAAGTGCATTATACAGATGTGCAACAATATGTATAGTGCTTCTCTTACTGGGAGGTTTGGTGAAAATCGAATCCATACCACAAAGGCTGAATTTCATTCTTATTAACACCAATTTCAAACAATGTTGAACATATTTTCCCCAATATATAATAGGGCAAAAGGGTAAGAAAAAGTTTCATTTTATGTAGTGAGAATATGGAACAATTTTTAACGGACTTCACTTATTGTGTTGACAATATTGGTGGAAGTGAGGAATCTTAATAAATGAAGTTTGTGTATACATGAAGGGGCAAAATCTTCAGCCCTTTAGGCTGTTTCATATTCATAGACTCCAGTAAGGTTGTGCCAGAGTAATAGAAAGAAGACTTGGCCTTCAGATCTTAAACTCCACTGCAAAGCACATTCAGGGAGAACCAAGAATATTTTTTTCTCCTTAATTCCCAAAGCAATAATACTTTCTATTATGGAAGTCAGCCTTGGTTCTTAGGATATTTTACTAAACTTTAAAATGTGTGGTAGTATATGTTAAATATTTTAAGTATTTAAAAATCTATGCATTAAAATGTAATATTTTTCAGATAGCAAATGACTTAGAAGGTGTATAATTAGTGTAGGTTCATTCTTAAAGTGTAACAAAAAACCTGCAAAACAACATGTTTCCATCTCTCTCACTTCGGGTCTGGGCATCACTTAGAAACTGGAGGTATGTACACATACATATTCACATACCCATGTGCACATATGAACACACACATAGAATTCTGAATGTGCTTAAATGTTTCATTTAATTTTAATGTGAATAAGTAATGGCACAGGGAATAAAGTTCCTTGAATAAAGTTTGCTGCACCTTCATCCATTTATGGGACATAAAGAGAAAAACTTCTGCTATATGACAGCTCTATAAACTGGCACTGCAGCCATTCAGGTTAGTAGAAATCAGTCCTCAGCTTTCACATTTTCATGCTCACAGATCCCTGAATGTCACATCTAGTACAGACAAAATCTCTAAAATGTTTTTTAAGACAAAACAAAAAAAATTAAAAAGGAAATACGAACTGTAATAAAATGCATTAAAACACTGTGTGTTGCTACATTGGCAATGCTATGTTCTTTTCTTTGGTCACTGTGTTCTGTTAGGGTTTTCTTTCATTTGCGTGTGCTTTATAGCAGGCTATAAGTACAGCAAGACTATAATAGGGTTATCAAATTTATAATCTTTCACTTTTGTCCAGCTAGAAATTCTGCCAAAATATTATATAGCCGAGATCTCTCTGGACTGGGAACAAAAATCCTGTCTAACCCAGCTTCCAGAAAAAAATCATGAGTTGTTAAGCTGGTGAAGAATTCTTAGAATTCAAAAAATCCTGAAGTCTTGCATGGCGAAAAGCTAGTGAGTATCACATGGACCTAGCAAGGTAAAATCAGTTCTTTATATGACACCTGTTTAGGTTGTGAAGTTAATGTGATGCAGTTTCTAATCTTGCCTCCCAAAACAGAGAACAAATTTAAACATAAATCTTTCCTTCACATGATCCTGAAATAAGTGAGTAAATTGTTGTACAAGGATAGGCTGAAACTGTTCTTGTTCTTCTAATGTCTATTCTCTTGGTTTGTTTGTTTGTTTTCTTTTAATTTGATTTTAAAAGGATTAAAGAAGACAGTAAAAAAAGGGTTTCACAAAATTGATATCCTTTCCTTTAGGAACCATATCTTAGATTAATGACAAGATCAGATAGTACTTGATTAATCATTTTTAAAATAGTCTTTGCAATTATAGGAGGAGGGATAAATAGTGGCAGAAACTTAAGAATAGCAAGTTTTAAATGCTACAGTAGTCAGTAGCTGGAAATATTGATTGGGTTTGTGTGACCACTTTGACATGTCATTTGAGCAGTGCATCTTGCCATCTTATACAAAATCATTGCAAATTAATGGGGGAGATAGACAAAAAACTCCAAAGAGAGCTCTATCAATTATATTATTTTGCAATTATTCAAATTTATGTATGGAGCTCCAAGGTCTTACCAATAGTAATTAACTCTTTTCCTAGCATTGCAACATTAGTACACCTATTAGCTCAATTTGTCTGTGTGAAAACAGACAATGGGAATGAATAATCTTATCTGTCACTTTCACAGCCTGGGGAGAAAGAAAAGAAAGTGTGGGTTTGTTTTGAAGGTTTTTTTATGGTGTTTTGTTTTGGTTTTTGTTCCTTTCTTTATTTGTTTTTCTTTAACACTCATTAATTTGATTTTGTTTGGACCAAAATATTTTAACAGAGATGAACCAACCCCTCTAAAGGTAGCAACACCCAACTCTGCAGCTGAAGACAGCATGGGCACTTTAAAAACATACAAATGCTCTGCTTTACCACTTCAGTCAACCTCTGAAGGTCATCATTGCTTCCAATGTTATGCTCTCCACTTGTTAAGACTCCCTAATATACCTTATACTCGCAGGAGCCCCTAACAATTTGCCCAAGGTCAGTCAACAAGTCACTTGAAGAGGTGAAAAAATGAGTGCTTTTGATTTCTTCTCCCCTTCTTCCAGCAGCTATTGGACTATCATAAAACACAGACCATTTCAGGCTTTTTGTGGGGGAAGGGGAACATGACAGCTTCCTTTTCAGGCATCAGAAAATACTTTAAAGTATTGGTTTCTCTAGCAACAGGAACAGGAAAAAAAAAGAAGCCATCATAAGTTTTTTCCCACCTACTCATTTTTTTTAATGTGGTAAAGCAGATGGCTTGGATAATGCAGGTATGACAGATTCTGATTTATTGACTGTAGACAGAAATATAAATACAGAAGCGTATGCACTCTGCTGTGCCCTGTAACACAATAACACCTAATGACTTCAGAATTCATACTTCTTTTAGTCTCTACTCGTGTGTATCGACAAACACCATTATTTATTGTTAGGGCACGTTGATAGCAGAGCTCACTGTGTGTGGAAATCAAAGGCTGGCCAGCCAAGTACTTCCCACACTCTCTACCTTCCCTGACAGCAGTGCTGGCTCCATGAATTCCCAATTTGCATCTTTGACAGACATAAATTTTATTGACCTGGCCAAATACTTTCTCTTAAGGTGTTGTAAATCGGTCAGTACCAATGATATATAATGTCAGAGGACTCAACCTTTTGCCTTTGCCAAGAAAATTAAAAATGTCTTAATGATCTCTTTTTAGTGATGATAGGAAGGAGATTATTCTTTTTATGACTGTACCTGGCCCATGGCTATTTCCTGTATTTCTTCAGCTGCCACAGCATTGAGTGTTAGTGGACAGAAAACAAGATGTTCTCTTCAATAAAGGGCTGAGGACCACATGACCTCTTTCTCCTGAAGCTGCTGACACTGGTAGAGTACAGGTGACATCTGCTCTGTGGTAACTTCAGTACTTCCAAATTGCAGGAACAGCCTCAGTGTTATGTGCTTGGTTTTCAGTCACTGCACTTGGTTTTTAGTACGCTGCAGAGCAGGTGCCGAGGTCAAATTGGAGCAGTGATGGTATCAGGACCTGGCCTGTTCTCAGGATTCAGTTTCCACCACTTACAGTTCATGTATTTGCAAGCAAATAATTCCAGCACCATTACCAGGCAGTTTTTGACACAGCAGTGCCACCAGTCTCTCTGCAGCAGACCTGCTGGGAGAATAGTAGTGGAGAGGTAAAGAACGTAAAGGAATATAAAACCATTTTTCTGGCTCAGTTTCAGACTGTTTTCGGTCAAGAATGACCTCAAAGTAGCTAAAAATAGTTTGCAGGCTTGCAGAAAAAAAATTCTCTTGATGGGTGAAAACTTTCACTGAACAGCTGGATACAAAGAAATGAACTGTTTAACTAAACCCAGAGCAGCTTCAGAAACACTGGTGCTTTGGGGAGATCAAAGAACAGGTGCTGAGGTTCTCTGGCAAGGTGGAGATTGCTGAGCAGATCAGCCTCAGATCTCACACTGCTCAGATCTCATAGCTGCACAGTGTGCATGGCACTCCATCTGCCAAAGAAACCGAGAGGGTCTCCCAGAGGAGCAGCAAATTGGTCTTTTAGGGTCCTGACAACAGCCAATGAAACGTAAGGGGTTTGTTACCTGTGTGCCAAGGAGACTCCGTGGAGGCCTCTGGGCTGTAGACTGTGAGACCCAGGCTAGCACGTGTGAGAAAGGTGGGAGTGAGCTCCGGGCAGGACTGGAGAGGGCTCCTTTTCTCTGCTGTACATTTGCAGAAGACTTGCTCTGGAATGGCTGCTAAGTAAGAGATATCTTCTACTGGGGTGAATGGAGATAATTTTTAAATATTTACTGTGACTTTATGTGCAGTGTGTGTTTCATGTTTTGTGTAGCTTTTCATGTGTTTTAAGAGAAAATACAAAAAAATAAATTAATGAAATATTTCATACAATCATTTAAACATATTATATGTCTCCTCATGGAGTATATCTTACTTTTTAGTCCTAATATAACTTTTCTTGATGAATTTTAAAGACAGAAACAATGTTTCAAGTGGTATGGTTTCTTACTAAAAATACAACATCTTAAAAATTGTTGAAGTCTTTTTTTGAAGTTCTGAAGTCCTGAAATCCTGAAGTTTTTCACTATGTCAAGCTTGTCTAGGGAAATTTTTAGAAAATCTATTTGCACTGGGTAAAGATATTTTTTAACTAAAGTTCTAGCTTAGTGGTATCATGAATAAGAAGATGTTAGAGGCAAGATTAAGGCTAAAGGAAAATGAAGACAACAGTGAAATAATTCGAAATTATAATATCAAACTCTTGTACTTTAGGGTATTTTGTTAAAAATACATGTAGTTTTTTGTCTTAAAGCTTTCAAATACATGATTTTTAATAGTGTAAGTCTAATTATCCTTCAGAAAGCTTGAGAGGTTTAATAGTGAGACAGCAACTTGGCAGGAGCAAGAAAAGGGGCTCTCAGAAACCATTTTTAACTTCCAGTGGAAGAGCTGTGCCTGCAACACTGAAGACACAGCAGCACAAGTAAAGTTGTGAGTTTTTTCCCAGTCCTTCATCTGTCTCTCTGTGCCCTGCCCTCTCCACTGTAATTTCAAGCTGTCATTCTTAGGAGCACTGAGAACCCATAAAGATGATAAATTGGTTTTTTTGTGTTGCCTCATGTGCTGCTTGACATCACATCCCTAAATGCACTGCTGCAGTGTCTTGCTGAGGGTTACTGGTTTGAATAGTGTGACAATATTCTGTGAACCCCACAGGACATGCTGGGTTGGGGCTCCCACTGCCCTCCCTTTCATCGTGGGGTGCGTGCGGAGCGTGGGTGGCGCGGCAGCTCTGGGCTGGAATGCTAACACCCCCATGGGGCACTTCAAGCTCAAATTCTACTTTATTTTATCCCTGCAGACATGCACAAAGTCCTCAAGGTGAAAGGCAGACAATATCTCATATTTCTGACTTACTGATGTGATGCAACCTCTTTATTTCCTAATGGCATTCAGCCAGCTTCTGTGTCCATAAAGGCAGATTAAAACTGCATGGAAATCCTGTGCTTAGTACTTGTAAAGGCAACTGTAAAATATGCCATGTATGTGAAGGTGGAATGCTTTTAAAGGCAATTAATAAAATGACATGAAAGCTGTGGTGTCCAAAAAAGGCAAAACTACGAGATAGATAGTACCTATATCTGGCCTCCATCAAATTTAACATTCTTTCCCCAGCAGGTTTTCATGATAAAGTATTCTAATGTGAAAGTGTGTGCAAAGGCTGAGGCAGTCACTGGGCTGTGTTCAAAGGGAAGGATTGCAAGGTGGGCTGGGAGCTGTGACAGTTTCTGGTGGAGGGCTGAGAATGTTCAAATACACACATGGAACCTGATCTGGGACAGAGTCACACTCTGTGGTCTATATTTTTTGCCAGATGGGAGCAGGCATGAAACTCAGAAATGGCAAGTCCTCAGATGCAATGATACCTAATGCAATGATACCACGTACTTAAAACAAACAGGACCTTTTTCTTTTTTAAAATAAATGCTGTGACTTTAATGAACAGAGTTCAGGTGAGCAGTTCTCTGCAAACTGCTAATGCTGGTATCTACAGACCTGGAGGCCCAAGCTGTCCATAGGCTGGGTGTCCATGGCAGTGTCTGGTCTTTCCACTTGTCTTGTGTCTGCCCTGGCTTTTGCACTGCTTTAAGGTTTTACTTCCTTTCTGTTCGTAGAAGTCCTGAAATGCCACCAGTTCTGGAGCATGAATCTATGTTGCTTCTCTTTATTGCTATGGGACTAAATTCTGGTCAATCCCTTGTAACAGTCATGGAATCATAGAATAGTTTGTGTTGGAAGAGATCTGAAGATCATCAGGTTCCAAAACCCCTGCCATTGGCATGGAACCTGCCAATAGACCAGGTTGTTTCATCCAACCTGGCCTTGAATGCTTCCAGGGATGGGGCATCCACCACTGCTCTGAGCAACCTGTTCCAGTGACTCACACGTGAGGCTGGTGATATAGACACGATCTAATAATTTCTTGTGATCCTGGAGTTTCCTGGAGGGGACATCTGAAACTTTTTTCTGCATTGGCACTGTAAATTGGATTAGTAGTTTTGAGGTCAAGTAGCTAGTCCAGTGTTGAGTGCTTTCAAAAATGCCCTTGTGATAACAGTATATCCCCAGGAATCTCTGAACCTTCATGTCTTTTCCCTCGACAAAGAGATCCTTACTCTGCAGAAGACATCAGTCATGCTGCCTGCAGTTTGCAGACGCTGGGTGCAGGAGCAGGTGACAATGTAGGGAGTGACAAAAGCTCTTTGCCAGCACTGAAACTGTGTGGAAGCCCTGGGATGGCACAACAGCAGTGAAGCAGCAGTAGGGTCAGCCAGGCAGGGCGTTTTGCCTTGTGTTTAACACAGAGACAGAACAGCACTATGCCAATGCAACACATGTGTATTGGAGAAATGAAATCTCACTATCCATGGGGAATTTTAGAAAATCACACTAGAAACAGTGCAAACATGACATTCTGAGACTCAGGAAAACATTCTCCTAATCTCTGAATTTCATTGCTCATGCACTTCATGCTCACTCATCATCTTATTTCAGAACAAGAAATAATCTGGACCTGATTTTTAATATGTAACAACCCCCCCCAGTTAGTCACAGACTATGCACACACATACACACCACACACACACACACATACAGAAGGCAGCAATAACTTATTTTCTGATGAGGAAATCCATATTGCATAAACTTTAAAATGTAAAGTGAAAAATAAAATATATGCTAAAATATTTAAAGAGGGACAAAAACCATCTGCTACATCATGGGAGGAAAATTCTACAGATTAATATTTTCTTCCCGTTCACTTCTCCTTCAGAGAAATCTATTTAAATGTATGTGAAAATATAATGTCAGACACTCTAAGAAAACAAACAAAAAGCTCCTTGTATATAAAAAATTTCCCTAGAGAGAGAAATCAACTTATCTTCCAAGTAACACATGTGATTTCACTACACCTGTACGAATTAGAAGGACTTATTAAGATATTGTTGTTTGCAATTATGAGAATAATGCTGGCTAATTATGTTTTGAAAAGTTGGAAAGAGAGGGAAACAACTTTAAGACCTTGTCTATTTGCAAACTAATTGTTTTTATAAAATGCAATTTACATTAACTGTAACTGGATCCGTCATTGGCTTTTTCTTTTTTCCTTTTTTTTTAAAGTATATATTAAATCTTTTCTCTTCCCTGCTGCCACATGAAATGCCCACAAACACAGCCTGGGGAATCGACTGGCTAATTACGTAGCGAAAGCAGTAAAGTGGAGTATGGATAAAATATTATCAAATGAACAGGGTTAGCAGCTTCAAAGATGGGGCTATTTTTATTTAAGTTATATTACATTTGATTTTCTTCATGAACTGTGCAAAGTACAATATGTTCAGACAGAATGTCACTCTAAAGCAGACAATAGCCTTTTAATAATTCAGTCTCTATCAGAAAAACTCAAGATCAAACTTGACCTTGCTTCTCAGTTTAGAGATGTATTTCATGGACTCTCTACAGGCTTGTTAGCCAATCACCCATCTTGGCTTTCTGAAAATGGGGCACTATAGGAAAAGGGTGGAAGGAGAATACATGACAGGTAATGTTGGAAATATATTGTTTATTACACTTGAGATGCACTTTTTTTTGCTTGACTTCCCAGTGAAATAAGACTTATGCAACTGTCTCTGTAACTTTGAAATCCATTAGATAACTTTGGTTGCATCTAAAGGGAACAAAGGGTTCCTACTATTTTTATCTATATACAAAATTTTACAGTAGAGTTAAAGGAACAAATTCTAATGAGGAAAGACATCGGTTTAGGATCAAGCACTGTGCCAGTCACCTGACAACTCATGTTGACCCACCAGTCAATATGTGTGGATTGTGGTGGAGGCTGTGGTTTGGGCTGCAGTTCAGGCAGTCAGGGAAAAAGAGACAGAAACTGAGTGATGGAGGAGAGCAGTTCAGGGGCCACTGGAGGAAGGTGTATGAGGTCACAGAGCAGCACTCACCTGTATTACAGCTGCTGCTCTTAACACAATTTCCTTTTACTGCAAATTATGCTTTATGGTGATGCTGTTATATCTGTCTCCAGTGATATTTCTTCTACTGCAAGCATATATGGTGAGACTCACTGTACTACCTGTCTACAGTTTATTCAAATTGTCTGGATCCCTTTATTTCAGTGAGGGTGGATAAGGACTGTCCTTCCATGGGATCATTCATGATGTCTATCCAAGGATGAAATGAATTGTCTTCTGAAGAAATCATTCTTTTCCTGATGAAAGAGGTCATCTAAATGACTGGCTTAGATTTGACAGCTGACTTCAGGGAACATAATGGTGATATCAAATTCTGGTTGCTGATGAGCAACTCCTGTTCTCACTCAATATGGCTGGAAATAGACGATCTCTGCACTTGCAAGAGGTTAACCAAAGGACCTTGACTTTCTGGAGTCCTTTCTTGAAGAAGCAAAAAGCCTCCTAGCTGTCTAGTGAATAGCTACAAGAAACATAATGGTGACAGATCTTCACATTTGATTTCTATGCTGGTTATACTGCCAAAAATTTCAGTGTGGGAGAGTAGTTATATTAGGAGATTGGCTTGAAATCAAACAACCAGTCTTGTAAATGGAAGGAGTGTTCTCTCCACATATTTCCCTATTTTCTACAGAGGGGATGAACAGTGAGATGATGAATCTTGCTGTTAATAAAAAAGTGTCATGACAGTCTCAAGATACATCAAATGTGATGATGATTCAGAGAGTAACAGAAAGATAATAGCATGCAATGAAGTTCACACATACTGATCAGTGAAATGACAGAAAAAAATTAATGTCTGCATGAGTAAAAGATATTATATTTGTTGAGCAAACCAAAACCAGCCTCTGTCCATACCTGAATAGGGGAAGTCCTAGAAGAAGGACTTGGGAAAAGGCAACTGCAAAGGGAATATGACATGGCAGGAAGACAGGGTTAAAAAGCAGCAACAATTCACTCTTTTTCAAAGAAGAAGAACTATGGTGTCTCTTGAGACAACTAAAGAAAACACTTTTTTTAGTGACCAGACATAATGATGCCATGCAAATCTTCCATGGGATCTGCAGTGGTAAAAACCACTTTCAGGTTACAGCAATTGTTAAATCTAACATGCACAACACAATCCCTCAAACACTGGCTGCTGCAAGCTGAGGGGCTACATCCTTGCTGTGTGTAGCAGACTTTTCCTGGTTACTCACTGCTGCTGCTGCTGCTGGCAGAGACAGGTCCCCAGCCTGGGTGACACTGTGGCACATCTGCTGCAGCCCTTCCTGTGCCCTGTCCATCAGCACAGCCAGACCTATCCTTCACCCATGGCATCAGCTGCCCAGAGCCATTCCAAGCAGCCCAACAGATGCATGTCATCACTCTTCAACATTTATTGTTGTAGCCTGTGTCAGATTTTCTCACCTGAGTTCCCAAGTTACTGAAGGTGAATGCAGCACCCCCTGAGAAAGCAAGCAAACAAACAAACCTGAAAGCCTGAAAAATCTGCAGGATAAAGGAATACTTTAGCTTTCACTTTCTCAAGCCACAAAACTGATTTTTTATGGATAATAAACTTAGTAGGAGAGTTGGTGTTTATATGGGAACATATCCATGCAAATGTTAGAAGTGACAAATCTATATTTCCTTTTACATTTTCAGCTATTTAATCAGTAGCTATTTTCCTCCTTTTTTAAAAAAATTTTTATTTTTATTTTTATTTTTAATTTTGACACTGAATTGTTGGATTCACTTCCCGGTTCAGAAAGCCTTATGATCAGTATGATATTTTCTCAATAGTGAAATTGTTTGGTTACACCTAGTGATCACATAATGTTCCTGTTATTAGACATCATATTGCTATTTTCACATCTAAAAATGTCTAAGCATGGTACACTTTCTAATTTCTTTCCAAAGATATATGTTGTAAGCAGAATAATGTGAATGGGTTGAAAGGATTGATTAAAAACTTAAATGAGATTGGCTGTGTGCACCTTCAAGGCTATCAAAAAACTTCATACTGTCCCCAGTCAAAGATTAGGTAAATTGAAGTACATACTGATTTTAAGACCTCTAAGGTTGATAAGACTATTGAGGCAATCAAGATCCAAAGATACATGTGTTGGAGATTCCCAATTAAGAGATGAGGTGAATGTTTCTTCTCTTAAAAATAAGAGTACATTGCAGAAGATCACATTATTCCTTCCCTTGCTGAATTTTCTCCAGGTACCAGCATGGTTCATGGGTCTCTAAACAACCAGGATTGGTCTGATTCATTTACTTTCACAAGTTCCCCACATCCTGGCAGTGGGGTGTTTTTTGTAGGTATGTTAAATTTCAGGAAGAAGAATATAAATACAACTTAATATATGTAATATATCTTCACAATGACAAGAAGATGTGCATTTACAGAGTGGCCATGAAAATGGGAGTTTGGTTCCAATAATTATACCTGCACCTATGAAGAAGAAGCTGTAATAATGCAGCAGAGCTCTCCATCCTGTTTTCAAAGAAAAATAGGCAGCAGGTTGACATAAAACTTGTAAATTCTTTGGAAATTTTTTTGCATATATTGTCCAAGCAACAATGACAGTGTACTGGTAAACATACTCCTGCTGTGTACTGTGAGCTTCTGCCTGGGTTCACAACAAATTTCACAAATGACAGGAAAGAACTTGTTTTTCTTGGTATTGCTGAAATATGCAAGCGGCTGTAGTGAAGAGAGTATTATTTTACTCATCTGAACTAGGGAGGTTTAGAGTGGTTTCTGTATAATTTAGTTCTTAACCGTTCCATGAGTGGCAGCAGCGTGAAGCTCTAACAGCCTTTCAGCTCTGTGTTTCGCGCTGCAGTGAAGCATCTCTGCCTTTTGTTATGAAATTCTAAAATGTATTTATGGATTTGGGACTACAGGCACATGATGTATTTGAAACTCTTTAAGTGCTCAAAGTAAATGTTCAGATGCCAGCCTCAACCTCAGGCTCAGGCTCAGCCTCAGGCTCCCTGCAGGAGAGCTGGTTCCTCATGAGTGTTTGTGCAGCATGTTCAAGGGTGAGGCTGTACCCTGAGATAGGATCTCTTAGCAGAGGGCTGTGTAGGTATTGACAGATAAATATTTTCAAGGGATGCCTCAGACTCGCTGGATTCTGTTCCCAGCCTCCGACATTTTCTCCTGTCACTTAACAGCGGGGCTGCATCATGGGGGTCAGTGTATTTTAAGCAGATACTTTAGACTGCTAAAGCCATATTTCAGTTTAGGAGTCTACACTGAGATGCTTGGATGTTTTTGAAAATTCTCAGTGCCTATTCTGTGATGAGCTGTAACCTGACAAAAGCATCTCATAAAACTGTAATATTATTCTTTAATGTTACTCACCAACTTCAGTGCCTCTCTTCCTTGCACTTTAAATTCCTACCATTTTTATTTGATTTCTAATAAAAAAGCCCATTAGTAATAATGGTCCCTTGAAACATTCAGTTTCATATTTCACCCACCTAAAGTCTGGCTTTGTTAGGCATTTTGAGCACTGCTGAGTAATAAGCAAAGTGCATTTCTCAGTGTCAAATATCTTGTCTGATAGGGCTCACAAGAGAGGGAATAGGGATGAGTGAAATTATTTTAATTCAATTACTCTTAAGG
This sequence comes from Hypocryptadius cinnamomeus, assembly GCA_013400635.1. Lineage (NCBI taxonomy): Eukaryota > Metazoa > Chordata > Aves > Passeriformes > Zosteropidae > Hypocryptadius > Hypocryptadius cinnamomeus. The sequence continues at coordinate 308 of VYZP01015464.1, read as the reverse complement.
ACAGAATCAATACAAATATCCTTTTTGCAGAAGCAACAGGATAGAGAGTGACCCTCCCTCTCCCAAATCTTTGCTGCAATTTTGAGCTTTTTTATCTTTTAATCTGTTTGTGTGACCAAAAGAGTGAGATGGGTCACTTCTGACTGGGACCATTAAGCCATGAAAGTGACTTGAAAAACAAGACATCTATGCTTCTGCCAATGTAAAATAGAGATCTGGTTTGGCTGACTTTAAAGCTTGCAGCCTAGTTTATACTATATATAGTATATATATACTACATAGTATATATATATATATATATATATATA
>VYZP01015463.1:2455-27461 GCA_013400635.1 Hypocryptadius cinnamomeus | reverse complement strand
GCAGTGGCTGCTCCCATCACAGCCTCACCTGGGAGCTGAAGCCAAGCAGGGGCTCTCCTGTGAGCAGCTGGCCCATGGGAATTGCATTCTAGCTTGCTTAGGTTTTAAAACTTTCTTTCTTTTTCTACAGGTTTGAATGCTTTCCTCTAAATCCCATTTCTTTGTTCTCATTTGACATTTGATTTAAACATCCTTTGATTTGAACTGCCTAGGTTCAGAGCTCACGTCATGGTTTTAATATGTAGTGACTGAACACTGATTATTTTTGTGATAATCTAAATATTAAGAGAAAAATCATTTGTGTGCATACCAAGCTTGTTAAAAATTGGTAAACACATTCAAGTCCATAGCAGATATCCTTGACAGATCATCTGTCTTGAAGGTTCATTGTCCCATGTTACTTACAGCTGAAATATTGAGCAGACAGTTACCAGTTTAAAAAATGTTCAAACTGATGTAAAGTGTACCTGCAGCCTGGAGCTTCTCAGCACATGTGGGAGAACAGTTTTCATGCTAAGATGAAAAAAGCCACATTTAAAGCTATGTATGGATGCAATTTCACTTCTTCCCAGGTCCAGGTCCATGGATAGCTAGCACAGGGGCGGTGTGTCTGGAATATGAATGGTGTAGATCATCCCCTTCCATTTCTCATTTGGATATTATCCAAAAATAAAATGGAAAAAAAAAATATTCCTGTTCAAATCAATATTACGTTGCCAAGATAACATCCCTCCAGTGAATGCTAAGATATAATTACCCTGTAAGGAATGATTCCTATTAAACATTTAATGCACCTCCCTCTAATTGAAATTTAAGCCTTTGGTTGTGGTTGGGTGTCACTAAAGATGTGATTAAACATAAAATATGTATAACACTTAACTCCTTTTGGGATGTTGAGATAGCTTCCACTAAGTAACAAACATGAATAATTTCTTTTGCACTCTGTAAAGTTTTTAAAGAACCTCAGTTTGAGTCTGGCTTGCACAGATCTCCTTCCTTGGATGAAAGGGAATCCGTCACCAGCTTCGCCTACAGCACCAGGGGGATGAGCCTCCTCCAGCTGGAGGAAAAGGTGTCAGAACAGATTGTGAAATAATTTACTGGAGAAACCCTCAGCTCCAAGAACAGCCAATCATGATCTTATGGCTGCCCTAGACAAAAGGACTCTCAAAGGGGAGCTTTTGGTAGGAAAAAAGAAATGGTGCAGACCTCATGTAATGCTATGAGTTCAAAAACCAGCAATTGTGTGAAGAGCCTTTTCTTACAGCATCACAGACAGGCTGGGTGTGGGATTCAGTGCTACACATCTGACTTCTGCAGTTTGGGATGCTGAATTTTATCATGGGAAAGGACCAAACCCCATCCTTGTAATCATCCTGTAATCAGCCTCATATACCTCCTGCATTTCTTTCATTCTCTCCCCTCAGTGGGACCATCCACAGCTCAATGCTTTGTTTTCTCTCCCTGCTGCAGCCTTGGTTCAAAGCTAATATTTGTGCTAATTGCTTTCACCCGACAATGTTTAAAGTGTGTGAACACAGCAGGAGGGGAAGAGCCATCTGGAGCAAGGACCCAGCTACACTCAAGCCTGAGCATCTCCAACACCAGCAACAAGGCAAGCCCGGAATATGGGCTGCTTCTCAAGTCCCAGAGGGGGCTGCAGAGCTGGCTGCTTAAAATAAACCAAATCCCACGGCCCTTGGACTTACTCATGAAACTCATTTTGTGTGCAAGCTATTGGGAAAACAATCCAGGGGTTTCCTTACCTCTGCTTCACAGACCACAGCTTGGCTTCAGCCCAGCCTGCAGTGTTCCCTCAGTGCAAACATGCTTCTGCAGTCCACTCATTCCCAGAGATGGCCACCAACAGATGTAGTTGCTCATTTCTTGTGAACATTAACTAGAAACTGTCTCCAAATCACCTTGATGGCTTCTGAAGTACCCATGCACAAATCATCATAAACACGAAATGAGTCCAGCGAGACCAACAAACCAAGGGACAGGAGGGCTTTGTGCTCACTCACCTCTCCGTACAGCACAGTCCTGCTGCCACCACTGACGACATAGATACACATAATATATGGGTTCCTCCCACAGATATATATAAACAGCAGGTTTATATATATATATATACAGCATAAATCAAGTTACAATTTAGGCTAGACATCATTCCTTTCAGCAGATCACTGTTTTTGCAGAGCGCAGTTGCCAAAGAGCAGAGGCGGGCCTGTCGGGGTGAGGATGAGGAGGGCTCAGCTCCTGCCCAGCTGTGTGCTTGATGCTGCTGTGCAGTGCCCTTTCCTTTTCCTTGGGCTCTTCCCAAGCCCCAGGTGGGGGTCACACTGTTGCTGCACTGATGCTGGAGGAGGGCCATTCCAAACCACGGTGTGCCTGTCCCAGCCACCACCCTCCTTCCCCCACCAGCCAAGGACACTGGGCAGGTTTCCAAACCTTAGCCAAGAATTCTGGAAAACTCCTGATCTGCTGAGTGAGACAGCAGGTGGTGCTGGCAGCACCTGCAAGCAGGTGGAGGCTGGGTCATGGCACCTCTACCTTGCACACAGAGATGGGGTGAATTCAGAGCCCATCCTTGACTCTGGCCTGCAGGGCCAGGCTACAACTCCAGCTGAGATGCACCAGTTGTGAACTCGGGGTGTTGTGAGAAGAGACAGGAGGGCAGAATGAGGCAAAACACTGGAAAATTCCTCCTGGTACCCCCAGGTAGAAAGCTATAGTGCTGGCCCCTGCCCTGAACAAACCTGTGGAGGCCTCAGGGCAATCACCAGAGCTTCTCCAGGGGAAATGAGCTAAACAGAAAAAAACCAGCTTAGCAGAATTGTGGGGACTGTGTGCACAGGAAAGAAGAATTCTAACACACAGGTACTATGAGCAGGGACTGCTGCAAGCAGGGGTTTTCTGTGAATGAACATGAAGGATTGTGGGAACTCCCAAGAACTGGCACAATCACTCCACCTTATCCCCACATGATGCAGAAACTGAAACAAACATCTCACTGAAGGCATGGGGCTTCCCAGTGTGCCCTGGGCAAAATCTGGCACTATGAACTTCAAAGGAAAATCTGAGTTTTCTTGGCCTCAAGCAGGAGAACTACACCAAGCCTTCTTCCCAGGGTGACTTCAGTCTGAGGCTATGGAGAGAATCCAAAGCCACATTCTGCAGATGGTCATAAGTGTCTCTATCAGCGTCCACAACATATCAGACAGTTGGGATGATCCTGATCTTCACCACTCCAGAGAGTGCTGTCATGGGAATGAACCAATGCACAGAGCTTCAAAGAGAAAATTTTATGGACGCTTTTATACACATACACAAATATTTTAATATAACGGTAACTGAAATGTTATCCATATTCTTAGTACTGTCATAATTAACTAAAAAGATATTTTTTAAAATTTTGTAAAAATGACATATTTTACACATCTTCTATTTACAATTGCAATATGCTTAAATGTTATAAAACATCCACTCTGACCTTTAAAATATATGTATACTAGGACTTAGTATTAGATATATTATAATTTATAGCAAACTTAGGGTTTGCCATGTACCTATCCATTCAATGGGAATGTTGTAATCAGCCTGGCTTAATAAAGGCTGCTCAAAACCAAAAACTGACAACAAAAAAGAAAAAGAAAAAAGAGAGGGAATGTGCAAATATTGGGGCAGGCAAAAAAATAAAAAAATTCTCAAGCTTGCATTTTTTAAAATAACACCATGAAGACTTCCAATAAATTAAAATCTTAACCCTCAAATCCTTTTCCTGGTATTGTCCATCAACTTAATTTTCAGTACTATTAATCTAAAAGGAAAAAAATAGCTTCACCAACAAAGGACAAACCCCACCCCAGACAGCAGATCTTCCTGAGGCCATGTGTTCCCCACGCTGCAGTCAGGCATCAGGATTTGCTGGAGTGGCTGCTGCTGGCACAGAGGAGCTGGCTCTATGGATGACTCGGGAATACGTGCGCTCCATCCCTGGCTGTTTTGCTGAGTCCTCCTTGTAGGCAATCTTTCCAGAAAAAAAAAGCAACAGTGAGAGAGATCTGAATAATTTGGTGTTTGAAGTGTCTGTTGTCTAACCAAGGGTTTCCCATTTTTTAATTGTTACACAATGATGCCAAGGATCTGACAGAGGAAAAGGACTTTTCCCTGGTAGATGGAGGCTGCAGGGGCAGGGATGACATCCTGAGTCAGGGGTAAAGTGGGGCTGGAGCTTCTGCCAAGGTCCATGGGGTTGCACCACTCTCACACAAGTCCCCTACACTCTGCAAACTCCTGGACACCCAGATCAGCACCTCCTGACAGTGGCACAGGCAGCCCCAGCTCTGCCCACGCTGTCATTTGGGGGTGCAGCAGCCCCACAGAGCTGCCCAGGCCAGGCAGCAGGGCTGGCACCAAGTGCCAGGCTCAGCCTGTGGGCAGAGCTGCAGTCCAGCAGCACTGGCAAAAGCTCTGCCCTGTCCTTTGGATATGCTTTAGCAAGAAGGAAGATCTTTTTCCTGAAGAAGCTCTTCTAGCCTTCATAATAGCCCTTTTTTCCTACTTCTATAAAAGCAGACTGAAAACCTGTCTCCCTCCATGGGTGCTTTGTTGGAGCATACACAGCAGAGACAGGGTGATCCCCACTGAGCACACAGCACCAGCACTGGAAGAGAAGCCTCTCCCCTTGACAAAGCTCCAGGTGGAGCCCTACACCACCACCCCCAGCTGTCCCTGGCCAGGGCTGCAGGTCAGCCACACCTCAGGTGTCACCTGGGCAGATGTGAGCAGGGACAGCTTCAGCAGCTCTGGGCAGGAGCTGCTCTTACATCCTGGGCTGCAGCAAGGGCACTGGGACTTGGGCACGCCCTGGCAGCCACTTTTACTGCCATTGGCACTTGCTTTTGCATTAGGGGGCTCCTGTCAAGCTGTCCCACTGGCCTCCCCAAAGTTCACAGCTAGGATCCTAAAGAACAGGCCCCTCAAGACTGCTCAGGGACAACACATCACACATACAGCTTAGATATTTTCTTAAACTCCCTGAGAAGGGAGTCATGAGAGATGAAATGAAACAAACATACCCAGCAGAAAAAACAGCAAGTGAGGGAAGTATATGATATTAAAATAAAAAATAGATGTAAGAAAAATGAACATACCACTTTTGGCTATAGTATTGAGGGAAATGTTAGACAGGGAAGAAGAGAAGCTGTATAAGCAAGGACCATTACAGAGCTGCCAGAAAAGAAAAACAAGAAAGAAAAGAAAAAGAGAAACATATGGTGATGAAAAAGTCACTGTCAGTAGGTGAGAAACAAAACTTTCTTAATGCAACAATGGGAAAGATGGCAAATTGTACTGGTGTAAAGCACACAGCACTGATGCAAGAGAGCCTCAAGCTTTCCAACTGTGAGATAAATATTTCAGCCACAGTTTATGGCATGTGATTTCTCTGAGGAAATACTCTGCTCAGAAGCAGGGAGTTCATGAGTTCACTGCAAGAGGAGTAGAGTTTTCTCAAAACCCCCCACTGCCCAGAAAATGGGGCTGTCACTTTTTAGGCTTCCCCAAAGGATTGCAAGTAGGAGACTGTCTTCAGGGTGGACTTTAAAATTCAGATGCTTTTGGTAAAAGAGATGATAATTTTGACTTTTGTTGGATGAACTCTTTACACATTAACACTGCTTTGTACAAGTAATTTTGTATTATTTAGTATGAAGAAAACTCAGAGCTCTTGGATATAAATACGGGTATGAGCATTTAACAGAACTCTCCAAATGTTTTATGAATGCTGAAGCTCATGAGCTGCTCATGCCTCTTTTGAGCTGACCATCCATCTTCCATTCTTGTGGGAAACAGTGGCTCACACAAGACATATGGTGCTGCCTGTGCACACTGACTGATGGCCACAATAACTTCCATGAGAGATGCATGAATATTGATTAACAAATAACACCTTAACACTTACACACTTAACAAAACAGTGATAAATACTGGTTAGGACAAAATCACTGGAAGGCTTGAGGTTCACAAATCTTTATACACCTGAAGAGGAGAGGAGCACACCTCCCAGACCTGCAGCTACCCCTGAGCTCGACCCCATCCAGCAGGCACCAGGCCTCCAAGCAATAAGGAGATTTACACCCAAGGAAAAACTCACTCAATTCCACAGTAAGTACAACAATGGGCAAAAAATTCAGGTCAATCCTTATTCTACTCATGTGTGAAAATGAATAATACAGCACGGGGTAATGGAGAGCCATTTAAGCACTTCTGTGCCTTCTCACTATCTGTGAGATGCCAGTGGTTAAACCAAGTTACTCTACACCAACAGTGCTTTTGGATGCTACAGGCACCTGGAAATGCAGCACAGCTGCTGGAGAGGAACTATTTATCAAATGCAATCTAAGGTAGCCTGCCCATAAACATGCAGAGATATAATTAAACATGGTTTAATTAGCACTTCAGTATGCAAATAGCTCAATATTTAATTGAAACAGAAAATATATATTAAAAAAAAATCTGCCTGGACACAGCAGTAGAATAGCTGCAAGTGTGCACTGGAGTCCAATTCAGAATTTTGGGATGCAGTTCATATAATGTATATATGCATGGCTCATCCTTCTGAAGCTGCTAAAATATATGGCATCTATCCTGACAGTATACTCAAGCATAAAAAAAAAATTTGAAAAATAACTTTCTCTGAAAGCCAAATATAAATAGACCCAATAAAGATACCTCTTGTGGTTATAAGCTACATCTTAATAGCAATTTACTGTTTTAATTAAACACATCACAGCTATAGGACAAAGCAAGCAAAGCATAAAGCACTAGTTCAGACTATTTTTCTATGCCTCTAAACCCCAGTCAGCACAGCCTCACAAACATTCAGCTTTTCAATATGTAGCAAGGCAGGCAGGAAACAGACCTTTGTTGATCAGATATAGAATATACTTCTGTTAAAAAAAGAGGGGAAGAAACAAAAGCCAAAGCCACAAAAAAATAAACTGTTTTCTATTATTGCATTGCATTCTACTATTTTGCTCTACAGCTTCATTTGTCACTAGAAGACACAATTAGCCACCCTCATGGAGCCCAACCAGCACCCAAATAGATGTTCTGACCTGTTCATTCATAACTACAGAGAGCTCGCTGAGCATATCCTTGTAATGAGACTTCATCTCTCCCTGATACTCAAACTGGTCCTCCTTAATGAGGCGCTCGTTGACATCCAGGGCATGGCCACAGGCTTCAGCAAATTGCCTGCAAGCACCAAAACACAAAAACAATGACACAGCTTTTGTAGTCATGAAAAAGCCTATCTATACACACACGAGGCTGCATCTCTTCTCCCTCTTGCAAACTGCACCTTGTTGGAAGTGAATTTCAGAACTCGTTCTGAGGTCAAAAGGAATGTATTCTACTAGGGTAGCCCAGAACTCCAGTAAATGTTTCTCAGGAATGACTTGTCAGATAGGGTAATGCAGATGTAAATTAGGCTGGTTCAAATCAGCCTGATTTTGTGTCTTGCCTGCCTGTGCCATGCAGTGTCCTATGTGCTATGTGGGGGGTGAAAAGCCTAAAATTAATGCTTACCTGAAGATTTCCTTCAGAAGCTTAACTTGATTATCAGGATATCTCTTAGCATTTGTCTCTTCAAGAAAAGCTCGAGCATAGGCCATTGGTCCAGCATTTACCTGGGTGAGAAATGCACAGCTTAGGTACAGAGAACAAGCCATTCATTGTTGTTTTGTGCTCCAGGGCTTGGAGACTGGACTCAGGCAAGCTAGGCTGTGAGAAGAACATCTCCCCACTCCTTTTGCCACCAGGATGGAAGCTGAGGAGTTTTACTGAGGAAACAGGAGCTGCTCAACCTGGTACAAGCTGCAGATCTGTGCTGGCCTTTCCAAGTCCCCAGCCAGCTGAGCACCCAGACAGTTACATGTTTGTTTGTAGATATTTCAATGAGAGCACCAGGAATACACATGCTTGTCACAATCCCAACGTTCCTAAATAGGGAATGGCAAAGCCAATCCTAGCAAAACTCCCTTTAAAGAATGCACCTGCTTGTGGTGGGCCATATTCTCAAGTGATATGTGACAGCCTTGTTGGAAAGGCCTTATTTGTTATTTAGAGTAGACTTGAATTAAATAATTAGCATATAAAACCAGCAGTCATCAATGCCAGTGGAAAACTTTCCATTCCTTAGTGTGTTTAGAGTGAGATCTAACAGCACTATAGTACAGGATATGCCAAAGACAAAAAATGTCTGAAATGATGAAAATCAGAATAAAAATTTAGGTAGATGCATTGAAAAAAAGAGAAAAAGGCAGCAAATTGACATTACCTTGACACTGACACTTCCTTGGAGCTTGAGCTGCAGTCGGATCATGTCCACTTCTTCCATTGTGCAAAGCTGATTGAGCTCTGAGACCTTTTTGGACATCTCATCAATGGCCACTTCGATGGGGTTCAGCTCTGTGCTGGTTTGGCTTATCACCTGGATCCTCTTCTTCACATAGGGAAACAAGTGGCTGGCTACTCAAGAGAGAGAAATGGGTCAGAGAACTCGCCCAACAAGAGAGTATTTAGGAAAGCAAAACAATTAAGTCAAAGTATTACTTTTGACTTTGTCAATCTCTTTATTAATCCATAAAAATTAAGTTTTAACCACTGAACGAGTAGAAGTGACACAGCAGGTTCAAACTGAATTCTGATATACCTGGCACTGGAAGACCATTTCCTTTTGAACTCATCAGTGTTTGGTACCAAGCTCTGCCCAATGCAGGTGGCAAAAAGCTCTCAGGGCTCAGATTTTAGAATTCACAAATTTCTTCTGCTGAGTTAAGGCACCAAATTGTAAGTGCACACTGAACTTCAGACAGCTCAAAGCCTCACATCAAACATATTTCACGTTAGAGCCAGGAGCCCCTAGCTTAGCTGCGTTGGGAATCATTCACTGTGCTGGTGCTGGCTGGGATAGAGCTTATTTTCCTCACAGTAGCTGGTACAGGGCTGTGCTCTGGATTTGTGCTGGAAACAGCACTGATAACACAGGGATCTTTTGGTTATTGCTGGGCAGGGCTTACACAGCCATCAAGGCCTTTTCTGCTCCTCACCCCCCACAGCAGAGAGGAGGCTGAGGTGCACAAGGATTTGGGAGGAGACTCGGCCAGGACAGCTGACCCCAACTGACCCAAGGGATTTTCCACACCATATGGTGTCATGCTCAGCACATACAGAGTTGGGGGAAGGAGAAGGAAAGGGGAGGGACATTCAGAGTGTGGTGTTTGTCTTCCCATGACACTGTTATATGTGCTGGAGCCCTGCTTTCTTGGAGTTACCTTTACCTGCCTTCCCAGGGAAGCAGCAAATGAACCCCTGCAATTAATCATTGTTTTGCTTGTTTGTGCAGCTTTTGCTTTACCTATTAAACTTCCTTTATCTCAACCCATGAGTTTTTTCACATTTACACTTCTGATTTTCCCCATCCCACAAGAGAACACTCAGTGAGCGAGCTGCTGCATGGGGCTTAGCTGGCAGCTGAGGCTAAACCAGGACACTCACCTGCAGATGAACCTACTAGTAAAACATCATCCTTAAAGCAGTGAAGAAGTACTTTTAAAATTCAACCTAAATACTGCCATGGGAGCTGACAGAGGAATTATTCACCTTTAAAACTCTTTACTTCCAGTCAAGGCCTTTCGTGGATATCAGGGAGTTTGGCAAAGGTACTGTTATGGTGCATTAAGTCTGATCCGAGCTAACACTTTTCTGATTGCCCTACATGATTTGGAAGGTCTCCCAAACTCCATGCATGCCCTTCTCCACTAAGCATCTGCTTCCAGTCAGCTCAGACCTAAATAAGCTCCAGTTTACAGTGTGTCTGTCTCATTGGAGAGCAGGAAACCCAGGACCTGCAGAGCTGGAAGCAGGAGCCAGGCATGGCAGAGAGCCAGTGAAGCAAGGACTGCAGCCACACTGCACTCGCCCTTGGCCCAGCAGGCTCTGGAGCAGAGATGCAGTGCAGGTGCCACTCCAGCCACACAGGCACAATTGACTTCAGCCCTCCTCCAGCCATAGCAGAAGTTTTGCTTTCTTCTCAAACTGAAAGTGCTTAAGTTTACCCAGGAAACAAATGAAAACACACGACTTTATCAAACAGGAGCGAAAAAAAAGGGGAAAAAAAAAAAAAAGAGAGGAAAATAATGTTTCCTTTAGTGAAAAGCACTGAGGTGAGGTAGGTGCCAAAGGGAAAAGCAGGGGAGAAGAGGAGGGCATCAAATTCCCATCTAATGCCAAAGATGGAGCAGGGCTGAGAGCTGTGGGAGCTGATGACAGCATGTAATAACCCAGGGAAAATATTCTGCCAGAAGAACAGCCCTCTCTGTTTTTGCCAGACAGACCATAACAGACTTGCACTTTCAAGTCAGTGAAACTACCTGCTTCAATACAGATCTCACAACACCTACTGCTGCCCAAGCACTTAAAAAACCCACACACAAACTATTCCTCCTTTCTTCTTACAAGCAAAGCTGTGTCATGTAACAAGACACCCTCAGACATCAGTGCCTCTTTCCTGGCTTGCCAGAACAAAATTTTTAGGTGACTATGCTTTCACTGCAAGAAGTTTTTTTCACTTTGTCCTTTGGGGGAAGCAGATGCACTGAAGTTGGTAAGGAACTGGATTTTCTGTCATTTGAGAGCCTTTGCTGTGAATATCAGCCTCTCTGCCCATAGCTGCCCATGAGAACAACACCTCCATCTCAGACAGTTCCTCATACATCAAAATTCAGACATGTCAAGTTTCAGCAGTAGTCTCACAAAGGAGGCTTTTTAAAAGAGAGATTTCAATCATGATAAGGAGCAAAAAATTTCAGTTTAATATGACTCATTAAGAGAAGACATATCTACTGCTCCTGACAATCCTGCCTTAAAACACTGATTGAAATCTTACGTCTAGCTTAAAAAAAATTGTCTATAATGTATCTTACTCCCATTTTGAGCAAAAATTTCTATCTGCAAGTTTTACTCTTAGCAGAATAGACATCCTACTTGGCTTTGTCTTTGAATTGCTTATTATTAAAAGAAAATGGTTCTGAGTCCTAAGCTGCCTGCAGCAGAACCACTCCCAAGTGACATCACTGCCAGAACAGTTAAGATGTCAATTATAAGGAAAAACAAAGCAGTTGAATGAAAATAACTATCCCTTAGCTGGTCAGCAGGTCTGTAAGGAAGCCATGGTGAAAAGATGAGTTATCATCCTGCACAGGTGACTGATGGACAGCTCGCACTTGAGCTGCCCCTATGGGCTGGGCAGGGTGAGCTGGGAGCAGCCAGGCAGACGTACTGGTGAGGATGGTGCGCCGCTTGCACTGCTCCTCCACCCCGCCGTGCTTCTTGCCCGAGAGCGTGAAGGGCGTCTCGAAGACGAAGCGGTTGATGTTGTGGTGCATCTCAAAGTCCGTCTTGCGATCCTCGGCCTCCTTCTCCTCAAAGAAAGGGGTCACGTAGGTCACCTGGATGTAGGCGTACTTGGGATCCAGGTCTTTGGGGTTCACCTGCGGGACAGTGGCACAACAATAAAATTGTGTTCAGTGTGATGAGCTTCCAAGGCATCCATGACATTTTTGATGTGTTTATTATTTATAGCCATACTGATGAAAACTGAGACTTCCCAATGTAATACTCAGATCATGGATGGATACAAAGGTTCCCTAAGAAGAGTGGGATCTTTGACCACAGCCATTGGCAAAAATGGATGAAAGCTAAATGAGACAGAAAACAACCTGCTTCTGCACTGCAGCAAACATCTGCCTGCTCATCTTGCACCATGCACTCAGTTCTCTCCCTTGTGCAAAACCACATGTTTTTCATACCTTGTTGGAATCCTGAATGATCTTCACATTATCTATTCCAAACTTGTCTGCATAAAGTTTCATCAGCCTTTGAGAGATCTCAGACAAGCCAGTTAATTTGGGCTCTTTATAGATATACTCTTTACCTTCCTCTTCTTCAAAAAATCCCTGTTCGGAAAGACACAAAAGGATACAGTGAATATAACAGCCATGGCAAAATTTAAACAAGGTGCTTAGATCAGCAATCAAAGTTGCCTGCATACCCACCAGAGCATCCAGTAGGCCACTTCCAGCACCTAAGTGAAAAGATTACCTCTGTCCACTCCTAGCAGACATGTGCCTAGAGGTCAGTGTTTATACTGGTCTGCAATCTCTAGAGTTACCCAGGAAAAGTTCCCTACACATTTATTCACTCAAGAGACCAAGCAGCTTAAAGAGTTAAAAGGCCTTCTTGAAAATGATGATGTGTGTATGATGAAAAAACCCTCATGGATTAAAAACTAGAATTAAAAACTCTTTAAATCTTAACAATTTGGTTCAATTAACAGCTGTTTGCGGGACACTGAGCCCAGCTGGGTTGTGTGCAGCATATCACCTCCAGTGCATCCTCTGGGAGCCACGTGTGCAGGCACAGGCTGGGCACTGCTGCCCATGGCCATGGCATGGGAGCACCTGGGAACCAGTCTGCATCTCCTCAGGACAGCTGAAGAGAAACTCTGGTGGGCATCTTGAAAGGCCATATAGAATTGCAGCACTTCCAGAGATAATTAGCAAATTATTCACAGTTGGAAAGAAAAAGAAAAACAAAAAAAACCCCACACAGACTGCATTCCTTTGCAACAAAGGTACAGTCTTATTAAGGTCATTATTTAATACACTGGATGGACTTGGCAGAGCTTTAATAAAAGGGTCCACTAAGAGCTGAACATGAAACTGTCAGGCTTCAGAAGAAATGCCAACCTCTGAAAATTAACAGAGCATTGCATCACCTGCAGGTGAGACACTCAGATGCCACAAGATGAACACGTACATCAGTGCATGACATCCTACTTGGATGAAAACCATCCTAGGGTTTCATATGCAGCTTGGTGATGGGCACCACTGCAGCTACACTCAAAGCCTCTTTCTTTCACCTTAATGCAAAGTGAGCCAGAGGAAAACACCTGAAGGTGCAGGGATAGGGGGAAAGGCAGACAGCATTAATGATGCCAGACCCAAGGCCCTTTGAACCTCACATGGTGTGGCTTGGATGGCTAATTCTACAATATGCCTAAGCAAACTGCCATCTGTAGAAAAACAGAGAAGCAGAAATTAATGAAGGCAAGAGATATCTCCAAAATCTATTCAGAAGGTACTCATGCAAAATCCAGCCTTTTTATCTGGAAGTGAGTTTCAACTTTGCCCTCTAAAATTATTGATTAGGCAAATCTTCACAAAAAAAACCCCAGACAGAATTAAAATAAAATAAGCTATGAATTTCATTCCTTCTTTAGGAACCCTTTCCCAAACTTTATTTCAATGAGGATTAACAAATATGTGCATCTCTGTCTTCCCCTTCAGTGAGGACAAGGGGCAATAAAATTGTCTTTTAATTTGGCAAGTGTCAGGAGTACTGTGGGCATTACTGGAAACCAATAACTAACAGCTGCAACAGCAGCTCATCTGACAGCATCTTCTTCAGTCTCACAGCAGCCTTCTAGCATTGCATGATCTTCAACAACATTATCAATTAAATTCCATAGGCATATGAAGACCTTCACAGGTAATTAGAGAAAAAAAACTAGAGCTCCAAAGTTGACATCCTACAAACATCTGTTGAGCTGGGCAGGCAACTGACTCCTATGGATTTCACCGAGAAAATATCTACAGGATCATAATCTGGTTTCTGATCTTGTTTCCACTGAAGCAAAACTGCTTTATCTGGGAAAACCTCAGTTTGATGCAATCATACTTAAACATACTACTCTGGACTATTTCTGTCAAAAGACATCTGCTTTCTGTTACTATTCAGTGTTTTCAACAAAACCCCTCATGTTTTCCAAAATGATCACATAGCAAGCTAGAATATAGTTTATGCTCTTAAACCCTGATTCTGTGTATGTTTGCATGCTGGAACACAGTGTTTGTATGTAAGTGCCAAATCTCTGCTGATGCTGCATGGCACACTGAGATGATATCTCTGTTAATCTTTTTACTTAAAAAAAAAAACCTGAAAACAAAAAAGTAACAGATTTAATCTTATCTCTAATACAAGAGACATCATTTAAGCACATATTCCCTACCGTATTTCAGCTGACAAGTGACAAGCAGAAGTTAACTGTGAGCTATAAATAATCACGTGTGCCATATGCTACATGTCTGGCAAAGACCATTAAAAGTAAGATTAAATACTTTTCAGAAGCCAAATATCCTCCAATTTCAGGATTTTAAAATATTAAGCAGCCAAGGTTACATTATCAATGCATATCCCTGGATTATTTTCATCCTGGCTGGTTTGGTCCTGCAAGGACAACACAGCCTCACAGATGGAAATGATGGCAGGGAGCAGCTGATGGTGATGAAGGCAGATGACCTCCTGAACAGCAGGTTACTGGTTGCCACTGAGCTCTGATGCTCTGAGAGACAAGTTTTGACCCAGGCCTATCACTGGGAGTTCTGATAAGGCTCTTCCTCCTCCTCACACACCTCCAGACACAGCCCTGGAGCTCACAGTACATCAGACCCTTCTCTGCCCTTTGGTGAAAGGTGCTGAGGTAAAGCCTTCTGCTTGACCTGCCAGGAATTGGCATCTAATGGTTCTTTCCCTGTCTCATCCCACAGTAAGTGGTTGTGATCACTGTGAAACTCTGCCCTTCAACTTCTCCAGCTTCCTGTACACACAGCAGAACAAACCCTCAGCTCTACCTTTGCCTGACACTGCTCTGAAAAACAGGTCTTGAATGTCTTTGCTTATCAGCACAATATGAGTTCTCAGCTATTCAGTATATTTAACAGGATGGTTTTTGGCTCTTAATTCAAGAAAGATACTGACTTCTCAAACACTCATCTGTGAGTAAAGTCATATGCACTGGCTGGTGTGGTCACCTGGGGGTGCAATGAGATATTGCCACCAAAGGCCTTTAGCACAAAGTGCAGTCTAAACCAGCAGCTGCCATGAGATCTCTGAGCTGGCAAATAAATCTTGCTGGTGACAACAGATGACTGTCCTCCCTGAGGGTCACATTAATTCAAACCATCCTTGCACAGGGTCCCTGCAGCAATGAAGTAACCAAGTTCTGTCTCTGCCTCTGCATGAAGAACAGTTTCCAGGCACAGCAGCAGATCATCTTTCTCCACTAAGAACCCCCAAAATTCTCCCTCCCAGTATTAACATTATTCTTTTGTCCTTTAATCTGCTTTCCCTGTAGCTTTTGTTTCAGTTAAGGAACAGCAGTCACATGACATCTCCTGCAAAGGCCAAGGAGAAAGCAGTGCCTGTTGCCTTTAGAGCCCAGGGACTGGGGGGAACAAACAGAGGAAGACACAGCTGTGACAAAGTCATACCCTTTAGAGCACTAAAGCTGTTTAAATGAAGTTGCCCTTGTGGCACTGGCACCTGGAAAGTCATTGCACTGTTACAGAGATGCTAACCCAGCTCAGCAGAAGTGCTGCAGCTAAATTACCCCATGGGAGAGCCACTGTCTCTGGGAGAGTGTTGGCCAGAGGCTGCAAGCAGGAGAGCCCTGTTTTGCCCTGTGCTGCTCCCATTTTGAGGAAAGCCAGGCATAAGGAAAACTCTGCCCTTCCTCAGGTGCAGCTCACTTCCTCCTTGCATTTGGCAAGTTCAGCTTTGCTAATCTGTCCAGAGAGCCAGGACCTGCCATTCCCCTCTGAATTCCATTTGCTTGCTCCTACAAGGGACTGCCAGGACCTTGGCCATGGCCACAGCCTGCCCAGAGTGCTCCAGTGGCCACTGCCATGGACCTCAGACTGACAGAGCAGCCCTCCCCTTGGGAGCTGCTGTGCAGGCCAGGAAAGCAGGCTTGCATTCAAACAGCATTAATGCTACCCCAAGACTTGCAACAGAGGAAGAGGGGCTCCAATCCCACTCCCAGTGAAACTGGGAGGAACTTCCACTGAGATGAGAAGAAGCAGCATTGGGCCCCACAGTGCACACACAACATGATGACAGGTGCAGCTTGGTAACTCAGAAAACTGAACAAACAAAAGTTAGTTTGCAGGATGCAACAATGGATGCAGCAACGTTATTTTATCTGCCATGAACCAAAGAATCGAGAGCACAGGAAAATTAATGTTAAGTAACAGTAGAGGGAAGGATGAAGGATGTGTGAGGAGAATTAAATAAAACATGCAACAGAACTAGACTTACCACAGCCTTGAATAAGATCAAAAGGAGAAAAGAGCAAATTTCTGCATTAAAATCTAATTAGCAAACAGAATGATTCACATCAATCTGTTGTTTACACACTTTATATTTTAGAGCACAGGAAATTTTATGCTTGCCAAAACCAGGACTAAAAGGAACATGCTGGATTGCTACACTGGTTTGTGGTGGAAGAAAGCACAAAATAATGCTTCAAGGGTGCTGAAGCACAGCAGAGGGAATAATGCTATTCTACAGTACATTGCACAGAACCAGAGGTAGCCTGGAAGCAGAAGGCAGTCAGTGAAAAACACAACAAAGCATCTACTGCATACTGCTCTGCTTTAAGATCTATTGGAGGAGAGTGCCATATATCAAAGATGCCTTATCTGGTTCTATTTATGTTGTAGTTTGAAAAAACCTGCCCTGCCTCAGTCCCAGCTTTGCTTTATGAAGTCAAGAACTAAAGCTGACACAGAAGTCTGGTCTCTAATACACCACTAAATCCACAGCAGTGGTTTACACAGAGGCAACTAAGTGCTCCCTGCTGACTGAAATCCTGCTGCGAGTCTGACCCATGAGGCAGCTTTTACCCTGTGATTCACTACCAAGTGCTTCCCTGAACTCTATCAGGAACAGATCTGAAATCTGGCTGTGGAGACAAAAGAGCCCAAGCTCACTTACCTGCCCATAAAATGCCACCCTGTAGTATCTCCCAAAGAGACGTTTCTCAGAGTTCACCACCTCTGCAACCTTCAGGTAGGAGCGGTGGATGTCGTAGTACAGCTCAGACAGTTTCTGCATGGACAGACAGACAGACAGAGGGAGGGAGGTGAGGGCATGCCAGCACCTTGGAAAATGCCACCACAGCTCTGCACAGCCATAGCTTGCCTTAAGTGGGTTCCCCAACCTTTGCAAAGATGGCTGGATGTGCTAAGGGAACGGTTTAACTTTGTTAGCAGCCACTAAAGATTCATTGCAAGGTTTCTGTCATCTTCTGAGGGTTTTGTGGCAGTGGAGCCTTTGTGTACAGGCTCACAGAGACTCATCCCACGACCAGACAGTGCTGCTGGCCTACTAAGGGGCCAGAGAACACAAGTGCTGTTTGTGCAAGTGAGAACAAGGTGCCAACACCCCCAACCAGCTCCCAACCCCATACAAAAATGTGCTTTCCACAGCTACCACTAAACAGCACTTTCTCAGGATAGTGAACCAAAATTTCAGCTAAGTTAACATCTGAGGACCTGCTTCCCTAGCATGCAGCTTATTGCTACCTACCACTTTGTGTCTCTTTCAGTTTAAACCCAGAAAAATCAGTAAATGTAATTATAATCTGGCTATCCATTATGTGTTGAAATTGCCAAGTAAATAAGAAACTAAGAAACCCTGAAATTGCGAAGAAATCATGCAATTTATCAGCATTTTCTGAACTTGGATACAATGCAAATATGCTCTTTGTTTAAAACCCATGTAAAAAATCATATCCACTGGCTAAGACAAGAGGTTTACTTTAAATCTTTTTACAGTTACTGTTGCATTGATGCTGAAAAGAGTCAGGAAAGACATCAATGTTTTTTATTTTCTCACAGCATAGCATTAAAAGGAGAAATTACAGACAGGAAGAAAGAAAACATTTGTTTTAAAAAAGCACATTTTTTTTTCCCTAAAAATGTTGATCTTCACTGTTGTCTTAGGATAATTAAAAAGACCCAAACTAAACACCCACTTACTTTAAAGTCCCTCTGCTTTTCAAAAACAGCAATGATAGGTTTGTTAACCTCAGCAATAAGCTCATATCTCTCAGACTTCCACAGGTACTCAACACACAACTCCAGCTGTTTCACGAGAATATTCTGCAATTTCACAAATGCAAATAGTTCAGTGACTTGACAGCTGGTGGCATTTAATTAATAGCAATGCAGCAAAAGCACATACCCACTACTTCATTTTTATTCTGGAACTTCTGTATTAAGGTTTATTGCAATTGCACAATGTTTAATCAAGTATTGGTGACCTAGCCCATCTTTAGATAAAAACCCTGAAATAACAGTAACATGAAAATACTTGAATAGTTGACATCTCATGCAGAAGAATGGGTTTGCTTCACGCAGTTCTCCCTGCTCTGACTTTCAGCTCTGGTACTTTATGTTCTCCTTCTAAACACCACTGCAACAGCTGTGACATTTCACTCAAAAGCTGTGTGCCTTTTAACACTGCCTGAGTACACTCACTCTAATTTGCTATAACATGCACAGGATTCCACTAGAAATAACATTCTGTTAAATCAGAACAGGTATATAACGTTGCTGACCTCATTATAGGGAGTATCTTGCATCCCAGAGTCTTCCTTCATAGCACCTTCTTCTTTAATGTTGGGGGTAATGCTCAGAAAAGCAGGCCATCCCATGGAAAATAAGCCTTGAAGTGCAAGTCACAAGAAAGACTATTAATGACTGAGTGAACTGACACTTCAAGAAGTTACTAGATGTAATTAAAACAGAGCTGATGAGATCATTTCTTTTGCAGCCCAAGTAATGAGAAGCACAAATGGAGCTGATGGAATTTATAAGACTATTGCACATTTTCCTCAATGATATAAATTCACTTCTCCAGGCAAAGGGGAATACTAGCATTCTTCTGATGTAGTGTTATTCCTCTCTTTGGCATTTTGGTTCCTGAGCTCTAAGTGCTGGCAGCCCTTGCAAAGCTTCATGTGCAACACTCCTTTGTGCACAGGAATGACCCTGGCAGGCTGAAGTGACCCAATTCACACTTGGGTGGGACACAGGTGTCTCCCTGTCAGGTGCACAGCCCAGGGGGGTGGCTCCAGGACACTCTGGGCTCGGGGTCATGCTGGCAGTGGCTTTCCTGTCCTGCCCTGGGTCAGCAGTGCTGCCATGGCCCCAGCCAAGGGACGCCCTTGCAGAAACCTCTGGCTGGTGGCAGCAGCTGTGGATGGAAAGGCTCATAAGGAATAAAACTGAGCTTAAATCAAGCATTTGCTAAGCTGAGGCCTTTAGTACCACGGCTGCAGCAGAAACAACTTGCACAGGCATCACACTTTACAGCTCAGGAAGGTTCTGTCCTGCAAGGATTTCACTGCTGCTCTGGAGTGGAGAAGGTAGAGCTGCCAGGGGAGGTGACAAATTCCTGGCAAAGCCCATATTTAATTTAACAGTAGGAAAATGCTACTATGGTTCAATTAAAAAAGCTGAGCCACAGACAATGAGATGGGAGCCTCCATTCTTTCTCTCAAGATTTGAAAACAGTTTAAGTACAGGTTTAAAATCACCCACGTTCTTCACTCCAGCTACTATGATCTTTATTCAGGTGAAGTCTTTTACCACTACTGAACTGTCTCACAAGTATTGCTCTTCACAGTAAGCTTCCTTCCAAAAGGATGCATTTTTTCATCTTGTCCACAGACACTTCCAAATGTATTGAAGGAATATAGTCTTCCCAAAATCATTTTCTCTTCCCCAGATATCTGCCCTTGACCCTGGAAATTGCTCTTTATGGAAATTGCTAACATATCTCATGCTGAGAATTACTATGAAATACAGATTTCATAAACTAAATAACCATTGGCATAGAAGCATTAAAAAATATAAGCCTGCACTTTATTTTTAAATAAGTATCACAGATTAAAAAAAACCCCTTTATCTATAGTAAGTTACATATGGATAACCAGATATTAATTCCATCCCCCTGCCCTCCCAGCTTTGGACAGCCATGGAATTGGACATGGATTTGCATGCTGAACACCAGTTGACCCAAGAGGGATTTTCCTGCTGCAAAAGCCCATAACCAGAGACATTCTGAGCAATCCATCAAACCAGCCAAAGAGCATCAGGAAAGGAGCTCATGATGTTTCCAACATTGCTTTCTATAACAGCCTTCAACATGCACTAGAAACAGTTTTGATTTGGTTGATATTTTTCCAGATCAGTTGGAAAACAGCAGTTTGATCTCCTAATCATGTTATTTGACCCACAAACAGGCACGGTTAGAGCACTCACTTCCTCCATTGTGAGTTGTTAGTAACACATTACTATCAGAGACTTGAGCATCTTCCAGGAGCATACGTGAGGTACAAATCTTTTCCATTTTCCAGTAACCTATGATATTGTAAGATGGTATTAGTATACTGCTACTGGTATGTGTTAATACATGCATATTTAATAACAACAGACTGACAAGTGAAGCATTCTCTATTAGCACTAGCTTGCTAAACATTTAATTAAACCTCTTTACACAAAACACACTTTCACTGTTCCAGTCTAAAACTAGCATTTATGATATATTTTAAAAATAAAACATTTGGGAAGAATTCAAGCTGCTTTAAGAATACTTTATATATAAAGAAGCCAAAAATTATTTTGAACAGTAATATTTCTAGATATACAGCTGGTTTAGGATATGTTGATCTTACCTTTTCTCTTCAGGTACTCTGCAATGAGAGCAGCAATATGAATATAGCACATAGCAGCCTGAAACAAGAGACCAACATACATGGATATGTTAAAGTACCCTGAATTACAGCATACATGTGATAAGGAGAATATTCTTTCAGCACTGCTAAATCATGAGGCAGAAAAGGGAAGACAAAAGTAATCTAAGAAAATGAAGGATTAAATGATGAAATCCTCCTCAAGTATAAATTTCATGAGGTGTCTTGTGTAAATGCATAGATTTTCTCAAGAAAACCATTAAGATGACTTAGTAAATAAGGTATCCTCGGGTTATGCAGTGGAATTTTGCATCACCCATTTAGTCTTTGATGAACATGACAACACACTATAAGCAAATTTCCTCCCCTAGGCTGTAGTGGGGGAGAAGAAAATCCTTTTTGTGAGTTACTCACTGCCCATAACCTCCTCTACACCACAGCTACTGTGCCTGTTAGGCAGCAAAGGTGCCAAAGTGACACTGCCCTCAGCTTCCCTGTCAGACAGCTGCAAGTCTTGCTCCAGCATGTATCAGGTACTCAAGATCAGGCAAGCTGGGATGAGCATATCACATCTTCAGGTGTTTTCAAACCTCTGCTTCTCTGATTTCCAATATATGAGAGACACTCTATGATTCTCTTAACTCACTACTGTTGTCAGTGTTCCAAAACCTTTTCATCAGAGCAGCTCAGCCTGAAGACAGATGGATTTCCTGTTCATTTATTCACATTACCTCTGACAAATCTCCATTTCTTGCGTGAATCTTGGCCATGCTTTCGAGCCATGTCCTGCGCAGCTCAGGTGTGCTGGCATAGGAATTTGCCAGGCTGTACTGCAGGTCCACCAGCATCTCAGGGTCCTTCTCATGCTCCTTCATCTGAGCTGTGGCCATCAAAACCGTCCTGATGCGCTTGGTGAGATCCTTCACCTCTGCTGGGAAATTAACGTTCTTTGGGAAAGATAAGCAATGCATCACTGAAACCATCCAAAGAGCCCCATGCTGCACCCCCAAACAAGACCAAGTTCTGCTTACAGCCTCCATCCCCTTCCCTATCAGGGCAGGCTTTGGAGCAGTCACAGTTCCAGAGCATGCACACATTGCACACACAAACCCTGCGTGTTTTTTCCTGATGTCTCACAGAACTACAAGATGGCCCAAGTCAGTCACCTGTTCCACTGCCATGTGCAACAGCTCTGCTGAAGTCAGGCAACTGGAACAGGTGTTCCTCAATTGCTTACTGGGTCCTGAACTGGACCCTTGCACACTTTCCTCTGAGCAACAGCACTGTGTGCTATAGATAGTCCTGCTTAAACTACACTCCCAGCATGTTTCACCATGGGAGTAAAGCACAAGTCTGGCTCCTGACCTTCTCACACTGTGCTAGATTAAAACAGAGTCCTTATATTACTCACACCAGCTGTTCTCAACATATTTAGCTCAGCTCTTCAGTTTTTCTTTTTCAGATAAGCAGTGAAATACATTTATTTTCAGACTTATTTCCATCCTTTGTTTTGTTTAAAAGCAAAACATTCAGAAAAAGTAAATGAAATTAAATACTCTCTCCTCTATGTCACATAGAGATAAGCAAGTCACAGAAGCAGTGTGACTGCAGTGATGTGAAATCAAAGCTGGACTTCAAAACCAAGTAAAATTGTAATGACATCTTATTAGATAACATATTGAGTTACTTCTGCTAACTATCTACCAATTTGCTTATGCTAACTTTATTATTAATCTCAGTGGAGATACCCTAAAGTCACCTTCAGACAAGAACAACACCTCCAAAGTATAAAATTGAAAATGCACATTGACATGTGTTTGGACAAGAACTGTAAAAATTAAAAACCAGAATACTTTTTCAACAATTTTTGTATAGACAACAACTATAATAGCAGTGGTAACTTGTCTAAGAGCCAAGTATACCTTCAGTGAGTGAGCAAGGTCTTACAAAATGCAACTGTTGTGCCTGGTTTTGCTACACATTTACTGAACAGAGGAAAGGGAGCAATTGTAGACTAAAATTTTTTTTTAGTTTAATTTTGCAGTTTTCTAACTGCAATTGTGTTCCATTAGTCCCAATGCATAACCTCTGACATGAGGCAAATGAACAAAATAAGCAAGAAATATCAAATAATACAATTTTCAAATAAAAATGTATTTGTTTAAATATTATTTTCACTTATTAAGCTTCTGAGCCACAAACACCTTCACGAACTTCAGACTGCCTGACAAAGGCACACTATGAATGCATAAATCACTGGCTAACAGAGCCAGCAATTTTATTTACTGAAACACTTGCTCCTGTGGAATTGTTGACCTTTTGCAAGAGGTAGTGATTGACAAAAAATGTTTCTTACTTTCATCTGCTTGTCTCCATTAGCAAAATTATTTATAATTGCGAGTGAATGCTGAAATCGAGATCCGCCAATCCCCGCATCCGCTATCAGCTGGCTCACTGCCTTGATGAGCTGCACAGGGAGCAAACACAGGATGCAATTAGCAAAGAAATCACAGTTTCAGAAGAGTTTTTAACCCCTGTTTTAGTATGACTTGATGTACTTGTAATTTCATACAGTGTAATTTCATACCTGTCCTATAAAGGTAACATGTACAAAGGCAAGGACTGTGAGTAATCTTTCAAAATTTTGTAGCTGCTCACATTTTGCAGTGTAAATATGTTATTACTGGACTTTACATGTCTGTTCCTGTACTGTCAGATTCTGTTTAGTTCCTTCATCAGCTGTGCTCCAACTGCTGTAAGCAACACGTGAGTCAAGAATAGCCATGAATCTGGCAATGCAGATACAGTCACAGCTGTTGTCTCCCCCTGGAACAGAGCTGAGCTGCCCAAGAACAGCAGAGAATCCAGTCCAACTTCAGACTTGGCAGGAAAATCAACCTGCCACAGAGAATTGCCTGTCTAGGACTGCAAAAAGATTGCCTTGCTTCAATGCATAAAAAATAATAACAATGATAAAAACTAATGCACATCAGTTAAATATTGATCTCACACACTTCACTCACCTGTAGATGGGATCTGACTATTGATTTCTGCTTGTTAAATTCAAAGTTCTTCCTCATGAAAAAATAAAGAAGAGCAGATGCTTCTGTCTGAGTTGAACGTGATCTATGGTTACAGCACTTCAGGATTTCATAGCAGAGGGAACCACAGAGATCTGCTTGTCCTTGGAAGAATGCTGATGGGAACTATTAAAAAAAATGTGTGAACATGTTCAGTACTACTCTCAGGTCTTGGTGCAGTTATTCCAAGTTAACAATTTTTTTTAACCTTTCAGTAACTCTCCCACAGTTATTCATACCAGGGTTTCAACTAAACATAATCCCAAATTCAAATTAAGATTAATTAAGAACTATACTCAGATTTTCCTACAAACAGTGTATGCCATCAAACTGGCCTCTGGGAAGCCCAGACAGCAACTGGCACACAGCAAGCCCAGCAAGCAGCAGGGAATCTGCCAGGAATGCATGACAGTTAACCAGGAAAAGCAGGGGGAGTTCTGCATGGTTATAAAAGCTGTTCAGCAGAAGGAAAATACTTTGAGTAGCAGGGTCAGTGAACTTCCAGAGGTCAAGGGTTTGAAGAGCAGGAGACAACAGAGGAGGGCTCTCCAAACCATACCCACTGTTACCAGCAGGGTGACTGCAACGGAAGGCGGAGGGAGGAGAGGTGGAAATGTACACATGGGCTCTAGACCTTAATTACTGCCTGAGGGGTTCTGCTGCAGGAACCACAACAGATCCCTGCTCCCACAGAACCATGAAGGGAGAATTCAATCCCGAAAACTACAGGATAAATGAGAAGGGCAATTCTGGATACTTATTCATTTTCCCCATTGCATAGAGTTCTTCCATTCCCAGCTGTCTGGGATGTCATTTAAAGCTGTCTCTGGATGGTTTACTTCATGTTTCCCACACATCCTCCAGCTGCACTACTGGGAGAAGCATGATTTCCTCCTCCTTTCCCCTGAGACAACAACCAGAGGGAGGCCACATGGTGTAAACTCAGCTACACTCTTGTGTTTCTATAAAACACTTAGGAACCAAGGCCAGCCTTGCTTATTGCCACTTCCCCAAAGCAATTGTTATGTGAGTGCTACATTCTGGTTGTTTTTTAGAGGATCTCATCTAGCTCTGTGACTTGAAAATTGTGCAGCCTTTGCAGATGGCACCAAGTGCCTAATTGACCACGACAATTTATACAAGTGCAATGCAAGCAAAGAAACAGTTTGACACATATCCATATTGTTTCCTGTGTTTAAAACCAGGTATTTGTAAAACTGTATTAGTGTGGATGAACTTTTGGTGAAGTGTCTGGAAT
>VYZP01015459.1:3464-13651 GCA_013400635.1 Hypocryptadius cinnamomeus | reverse complement strand
GTGCAGGTAAAATAACATAACATAAGCTTCCAAACACAAAAGGCAAAAGTATTAGGGAATAACACTGGCAAGAATTCAGTTCAAGTGATTGTTAAAACCATAAACCATCAAATGAAGTTTGCAGAGACAAAGAAATAAGCTAATAACTGAAGTTATAATTTCTGACTAATAGCTGCAAAGTGATCTGATATATGTGCAGGCCTGACCACTGGGGGATGTCCTCAGGTGCTCTGGGGCAGCAGGGCGTCACCATCAGAGAAAGTGGCATCCTGCTGTAAGCCGCCAAGGGCAGGCAGGAGAGAGGGCAGGACTAGACTTCTGGACATCTAAGGGGTCACTAGAAGCCTGGCAGTCCTGCCAGCAGCTGCACATAACATGCAAGAGTATTTTTGTTGTTGTTACTCACATGCAAGGTGGTTTATTATCCACACCTAATCAAAGAGTTGTAAGATCCAGGATTTTTTTTTGCTGCACTCTTCCTGAGCTGCTGTGCTGCACTGCTCAAAGTGAGCCCTTGAGCTATAGGCTGGTTGATTTTAAACAGGCTAGACCCTGGCAGTAAACTAACACAGTAATTTCATTTTAAAAATACATAAAGGGATTTATGCTGCAAGACTGATCTGATTGCCTGATTTTAAAATACAAAAGTCAAGAAGATATTTCCAGGGTACACATGGTTTATGGTTTCTGCTAATGTAAATGCACATCTTCCAAAATAAAGTGAAAATACACTAAATATAGCATAACCATAGAAAAGGAGAACAAAGACCAGGCACATATCCCCAGTGAAGTACCTGGCAAAAGCTCCTTCTAATTCATCAGGAATGGGATCACAAGTAAATAGTAAGTCAGAAATATTACTTATGTACTATTACAGTAAACTAATTAGACTCATCTGATTCAAAGAAAAAAACCTCCACCTTTTTTATGGAAATTAGGAACAAAGCAATTTACAAATAGTTAATGTCATCATATATTAATCAACTCTTAAAATAATTATTGGCGCATTCCCATCATTTGTCCTAATACAAATTCTGGTCAAAGCAAGGAATATAATAGCAACGTATGAAGAGTGTATTTCTGCTGGAGATCAGCATAGTGATCTGTGCCTGCAGTCCAAGCTAGATCCACTCCTTGGGTACCCAGATCACCACACTCTGAAATTCTGTTTCCTCCATTTCAATGCTCTCAGGTGGGGAATATAACATTAATATTAATCCCTGCACTGCAGGGTCGTTAATTTTTTACTTAAAACATTCCTAAAAGCTTTAAAAATAAGTTAGTAATAATAACAAATAATCTCAAACATTGAGTCTGACCCATTCCCTAAACTTCTGGCAAAACAAGTTAAGAGCCTACTGCTGAGACCCCACTTTCCCAGTACTACCAGCCTGATTGTTCATAACTGCCTTACTTGCAAGATACGGTCTCCAAAAAATCATTTACTTTTGTCATTAATTTAGTACATTATGACACAATTAAGATGCTGGTTGCTGAAAGTCAGTTTATGTATAATTCTGTGTTTCATTTCAACAAATTACAAACACATGAGGTTCAAGTCATGACCAACTTCACAAATCTCTCCCTTGCCCCTTTGTGTATTATCCATGGCATACACCAATTTTAGTGAAAATAGTTTTTAAAAATGCATTGTTCATGAAACAATTTTACTATTTTTGTTTGTTTACTAAGATACTTAACCATAATTTCTTCCCTGAAAAAATAATTTAGGGAAATTCTGTGGTCTGAATTACATGAGGGTTCAGACATGACAGGCTTTTGTTGTCATACTGATTTTACGAATAAGCCAGAAAGTAAAGGAAATGAACAGCTGAAAATCAACCGGCACAAACAGCTTCAGCTTTACTGAAAACTGTATTGCTTGTTATGGTCGACAGCTTCTCAAGAGTTCTCTTAATTGGTGCAAAATGGTTATTTTCTTCCATGAAGATACGCAACTTGAGAGAATACTGGTGTCAAAGCCTGATTTAAAGGAGAAGTGCATTCATGGACCTGTAGACCTCATTGTCATGTTCAGGGCTAAGGTTATAACCAATTATAGCAAATTCTGTTTTGGGAAAATTCATAAAAGTCGAGGGCAGCTCAGGAGCATTTATCAGATTTCCTTTGGCTAAACAACAGTTGTCACATGATTGTAAGGCTTTTCAGATCAGACCTGTAGAGATTAAAAATACCATATCCAGTAGGAATGGTGAACATAAGACCACAAAGAGGACTGTCTTCCCCTTTTCATGGTTCATGAAAAAGTAAAAAAACTAGTTTTACAAACAGAAAATAGTCTGTCCCAAATGAAAGGGAGAATAATGAGTCTGTTAACTTGAAATTAATATGTTTGCTCATTTGTTTAAAGATAAAATATTTCACCACAAGGCTAGTAAAGCACTGGAGAACATTAGTCAGGGAAATTGTGCATGTTGGGTTTCATGATGGAGAGTTTCAAGATGACTAAACAAATCCCTGAGCAGCCTGGTCTGAACAGAGTAACAACCTTGCTTTGAGCAAGACTGGATGCTTCTGAGATCCCTTCCACTTGAAATATTGTGATTCACTGTTTCCACTGCTCTTGAATAATAGGGAAATTACTGACAAAATTGGAAAGTGATACCTTAAGGTAAGTAAGAGCACTCTCTTTTCTGGTCTTCCTCTCTATTCCTTTAGGACCAAAGACCTGAACAACCCATGAGCTCCTGCACTGCACTTGCTTATGGGAAAATATCATATTATATAATCCAGGATTTGAATCTTGGATTAGTTACTTGTATCAGCATTTCCCTCGGGTACCTGACTTCATTTAGCCAAGTGTTGTATATCTGTAATGATGATCATTACTACGGGGGATCAATAAGCATTATTTGCATAGTGGCAGCTCCTGATTGCCCCAGGGATGGTCATAGCCCTATTTTGCCACTGTATAAAAAAATTGTGATAGCAGCCTCAATCAGGCTTAAAAGCATGGTGTCATTCACAGATACTTACTTCAATACTTGCGCAGAATCATTCATTAAGAAAAGTGCTTTAATAATTCGTTGCAGCTGAACCTGCAACTAATAGCTACAGGTAACAAGCTACATATACAATGTTATACACTGCATTCTGGCATTGCAGAAGTCATGACTGACATCTCTAAATATGCAGTACCAAAAATAAATGTAGACCATTAATCAAAAACCAACGGCATTTTTTGGTTGTTGTTGTTGTTAGTAAAAATGGACACTATCTTTAAAAGACAGATTGATATTTACAACTATCATATGGATGTCCCACGGCATTATCCAATCTAAATGCATGCAGCTTTCATTCAGACTACATTCAGACTACATGCTCTTTACAAATTATCAAAGATCTTCACAACAAGTAAAGCTATAATCTTTATGGTGAAAAATGTGTAACAACCAAATAGAACATTGTTATTTGTAGATATCTTTGAACTCCAACTTACATTCTGACCACATTACACTATTTTGTTTAGAACATTACAATATTAACACAGTCTAGTAACCTTAAAGTGCCACCTGTCCTGCAGATATCATGGGCCTCCTGGTGAAGATTCACTTGGTTGACAGACTGACTGTTAAATCTTCAGCATTGTCTTATGGTTTCATTCCTCAAGGAGATATATCTACTTTTGGCAGAGAGGTATGATGAAAATTTAGTCTCCATTTGTACAGATCAACTCAGATCAATCAACATATGTCTATCCAGAGAAATTTTTTTTTTTTTTCTTTTACAAGAGAAACATCATATTCTAGTGAGGTCCTGGGAGGACACAGCATAAACATATGCTTAAGTATGCATTCTCCTTCCAGGTTACAAGGTGCTTAATAGAGAAAGTGCTGTGTAAGTGGTCATGCTGCTCTTCTCCATTTTTTGTGCATTTTTGACTGGTCTGTAAACTGCAGGTTCAAGACAGTCGCCTCCCTGATCTTTTGTTTGTGATCAACACGGTTTCAAACAGACCTTGAATCTAGAAAACAGAAAACTAATATGCTCTCTGACAACCCCCAAATAAGTAATAACAAGGATTTGTATTTGAAATAATATCTAAATTTCATTATTCTGCTACCCTGAGAATGGGGGCAAATTGCCCGTGATAATGGCAATGCACATTTATTTTTTCCTTCATAACATGAAGACATAAAAATTCAGACTACCTGAACTAGATTAGAAACCTGATCTAACCATGATCTTTAGAAAGTCTAGCACTCTTCCTGATTAGACTCTCAGACTGGATCATCAGTCTCTAGGACTGTGAAATACAGCATTTATAGTAATGTAGATCCTTATCATTGTGGTGACTGAAAGCATTTTAAGTGACTCACCACATGTGAGAAAAAAAAGGAAGCTTTTTTTTTTACAGCCCGGTGCCATTTGTAGATGGGATGTTGGGTACCCAACTTGGGTAAGTATAGAGATCAAACATAGGCACTATCCATGTCATAATCCCAAGCATAACTACAGCAACTCCAATGATGTTAATACCCAAGCCAGCTTTCACCTAAAGAAGAGGAAAAAGAAAGCAGAAACATGCATCAAGACAATGAAGAGAAATTTTTAAATGCCAAAAATCCCCTTTAGGACTTTTGCTTAAAACTCACCATGTCCATAATATTTAAATGACCATATGAAAACACAATGGCATTGGCTGGGTTTGCTACAGGAAGCAGGAATGCAAAGGAAGTACACAAGGTAGCAGGTATCAAAATGAAAAGTGGGTTCACATGAATGGCTTCAGCCTACCAAAAAATGAAAGAGAGTACAGCTGTCAAGGGATGCATTTGCCAAATTAAATACAGAAATACAGTCTTCCTATATTAACACAAGTGAAATGTGAATGGAACTGCCAGTTTAAACAATGAGAAAACACCTTTTTTGGTAAATAATTTTTTAAGAACATTACACAGGCATGAAAAGCAAAAACAGATGCAAAAAAGATGATAAAGCTGAATTTGTATATAATACATTACTGCTGCTCCGGATGAAGGGATTGCATGTGCTCTCAGTAAAGTTGTTAATGACACCATGCTGGGGGGTGTTGATCTGCTGGAGAGTAGGAAGGCTCTGCAGAGGGATCTGGATAGGCTGGATGGATAAGGTTTAACAAGAACTAAATGTTAGGTCCTACCCTAGGATCACAACTGTTGCAGGCAGAACCACAGACTGGGGGCAGACAGGCTACAAAGATGCCTGGTGGAAAAGGACCTGGCTGTGTTGGTTGATGGGACCTGAACATGATCCAGTGTGTGCCCAGGTGGCCAAGAAGGCCATTGCCATCCAGGCCTGTATCAGCAATGGTGTGGCCAGCAGGAGCAGGCAGCGTTTGTCCCCCTGCACTCAGCACTGTTGTGCCCACACTTGGAGTGCTTTGTCCAGCTCTGGACCCCTCACTACAAGAAAAACATTGAGGGGCTGGAGCACATCCAGGGGAAGGCAACAGAACTGGGGAAGGGTTGGGAGCACAAATCCTTATAAAGAGCAGCTGAAGGGGCTGGGGGTGGTCAGCTTGGGGAAAGGCATCTCAGGAAAGACCTTATCACTCTCTATGATTCCCTGAAAGG
This sequence comes from Hypocryptadius cinnamomeus, assembly GCA_013400635.1. Classification (NCBI taxonomy): domain Eukaryota; kingdom Metazoa; phylum Chordata; class Aves; order Passeriformes; family Zosteropidae; genus Hypocryptadius; species Hypocryptadius cinnamomeus. Next base: position 8,075 of record VYZP01015459.1, on the reverse strand, counting down.
AGAGTGGTGGGCGTCAGTCTCTTCTTCCAGACAACTAATGATAGGACAATAGGAAATGGCCTCAAACTGCACCAAGGGAGGTTCAGGTTAGACATCAGGAAGAATTTCTTTAGTGAAAGGGTTGTTCAACATTGGAATGAACTCCCCATGGAGGTGGTGGAGTCATCATCTGTGGAAGTGTCAAAAAAACAATTGGACAGAGCACTTAGTGTCATGGTTATTTGGCAAAGCGGTTATCAGTCAAGGATTGGACATAATGATCTCACAAATCTTTTCCAACCTAATTGATTCTGTAATTCTGTGAAAAGAGGAGTAAAATTTGAAAGAAAGAAAAAAAAGAAAATTTTGAAAGAAAGAGAAAAGGCATTAATATGTGTCAAGGCTGGCCAGGAGGAAAAGCTACAAACTAGAAGACAACCAAGAAGTTTTGAAGAAGAAAGAATCAGATGTTTTGATAAAGATGATAAGACGAAAGAACAGAATTGATCTAAGGACAGAAGAAATGTGAATTACATACAAAGCACATCTATTAGCCCTCTCTTCTCTTTATAATATCCTGGAGTGTTAACCATTTTTGCTGAAGATGCAGTCTGGAAGAAACCCTAAGAGAACCGTCCTTTTAAGAGCTTCAAATATTCACATAGTAACAACAGCATCAATTTTCACATGTTGAACTGCACTGGAGTTTTCTGAAGTAGTTTTCTTCACAGTGGCTTGTCTGTTTTGGATTTGTGCTGAACACTGTGTTGACAATATAGGGTTGTTTTACTTCTGGCTGAGCACTACTTACACAGAGCAAAGGCCTTTCCCATTTTTCTCACTGCCACAGTGGTGAGAGGCTGGGGTGGAATTGGCAGGAGACATGGTCAGGACAGCTGACCCCAAGTGACCAAGGGATATTCCATACCATATGGCATCATGCTCTGCATACANAGAAAGAGGAAAAGGGGAGGCCATCTGGAGTGCTGGTGTTTGTCTTCCCAAGTCACCGTGACCTGTGATGGGGCCCTGCTCTCCTGGAGATGGCTGAAGAGCAGCCTGCCCAGGGGAAGCAGTGAATTAATTACTTGTTTTGCTTTGCTTACACATGGGGCTTTTGCTTTCCTTTTAAATTGTCTTCATCTGAACCCATGAGTTTTCTAGCTTTTCCCCTTCTAATTCTGTCCAGGACCCCTCTGGTGTGGGAGTGAGTGAGCAGCTGCCTGTGGCTTGATTGCCATCTGGGTTTAAATCACAAAATGAACTTTTATCTAATTTTACTAATTTTTCAGCATCTCTTGTTAGAAACACCTAAAGCAACCAAATATCCAATGCACAATACAGGACAGCAAAAAACCTGCATGCAGTATTTTATTGAGACTTTTTAAAACTGCTTCTTTGAGCAGCTACATTATTACATAGATAGAGTAGATTCAGATTAAAAATAAGCTTGTTATACTCACCAAAGGAGATAGTATGGGCAAAAAGATGGTAATGGTAGCTGGGTTGCTGGCTACTTCTGTTACTGAAGTGACAATAAGGCAGGATATCAGGATAATCAGCCACAAGGGTAATGATCCTAGGGGGGTCAATTTACTTGCTACCCACTCAGAAAGTTTTGAAACCTGCATATGGAACGTGAGATCACGATTATGTTTAGCCAGTCACTGAAAGGAAAATTTTTTAAATGGTACATAAACAGAACTTATCTGCTAATAGTGAAGTATTTAGGTAAAAGAGAAAAATCTGAAATATTTTCCATATTTCTACCACATGTTTTTAAGACCATTTTTCTAATTCAATGGTGCCCTATAGGAGCCCATGCAAACTATATTCCATTTATTTATATTTGCATCTCTGAGATGAGTAGAGGAGTCAGAAAATGGTAATACGAGTATATTAGGCTTCATAACCAGAGCCTAGGTCCAAAGCTGCTTGATTTACTGGAGTCACCATCAGACTCCACATGGGAATTATCTCAGTGACATTAAGGCTTTGGAAACAGTGTGTCGTCACAACCTCTGTCCCCATCAGACCTAAATTAAACAAGAAACAGTAGTCATCACTGTGCATGGTCTTGGAAGCAACAGGAAACTTTCTCTAAACCTGCTTTCTGAAAATCTTGAAAATCCATCACATTTATCCTGTTCAATATTGCTACAGAATAACTTGCTAAAACAAGAGAATAACTGTGAATTCACTGCATGTCTGAATTGCTCTTGATTGGGTCACGTTATTTGTTCAGTATAGTCTATAAATTGCATTACCTCGCATCCATCTGCCAGTGCAAACCCTCCACCAACAAGAATAGCTATTTCCCAGGGCATGCATGACTGAAATTCCTTCCAAGTAATCAGTGGAATGTAACCAGAAACAGCTAGAGAAAAAAAAATAATTTAAAAAAATATAGCCCCCCAACCAACATGTAAAAACATATTTACAAGCTCTTGAAGTAATTGCCCTGAGGAAGTACTTGGGAAATATTCAAAGACAAAAACCTCATCATTGTAACATGAACAAGGTCTCTGACAGAAACAACCTGCACTTCCTGGGACAGATCTTTAACTGGGGAAAACTGTCACGGCTTGGAGCTGTGATGGTTTCCACCAGTGGAGCAGTGGCCCCTTTCCCCTCCTTCTCTATGTGGAAGACAGCTGTAGGATACCAATGAGTTTTATTTACTTAGTAAAACTGCACTATTCAGGCAGATTGCTGAGCAAATGCTGTTCCACTTAGACTCATTTAGGTTCTGACCTTCCATTCTCTGTGGACTCCTAGATCCCATTGTTTTCAGCAGCACAACTGAATTCATAAAGATGATAAGCCAGAGGTTTACTTCAAACAAAAAATCCATTTTGAAGAAGAAAAATTACATGATAATGAATTAACTTACAATTTTGGGTTTCATGGGGTACCCTAATCAAGCAGTAACATTTTCAAGACATAAGCCTAGCCCTGCTCCATGCAGCCCATTTCAAAGTCCATTGCAGTCAACGGGAAGGTGATTTCCATTACTGTCTATGGGCTGCAGGTAGCAGCTTCCTGCACAACACTAGCTCCTGCTGCTCACATTGTATAATTGTTGGCACTGACTTCCAGGCCAGGGATGCCTTACACCCCAGTGCTTTATACCCTCGGTTAAGACTTCAGCATTAGTATTTAACAACATTCCTCTAACAAGTGCAATAAGTTACATTTACAGTAGCATCTTAGATACCTTATTGTAGTAAAATCGACATCAAAATATACTCAACTGTTTTCTCCGTTCAATGTCCTAGGCAATGTTTTTGCTGGAATAATAAAGAACAGGAGGCCTATCACTAAGGCAGCTGTTGAATCCGTAATATAGCTTTTATATCTAAGGAGAAGGCAACAAGAAAAAAAACACATAAATATATATAGTCAGGAGAAGGAGAGGAGGAGAGAGGAAGAGGATAGAGTAGCAGGAAAGTCCACAGTCTGCTGTGGACTGACCATAACCCTCTATTCCTCATCCCTTGCACCGTTAGGTGTGTTGGAAAGAGGTAGAGGAGTAAGGAATGGAGTCAGGTGAAACTGGAAAAAAGAGGATGAGGGGAAAGTGCTTTAGTTTTCGTGTTTGTTTCTCACCATCCAACTCTATTTTTAATTTGCAGTTAAATTAATTTTTCCCATATCAAGTCCGCCCATGATGGTAACTGATAAGCAATCAGTTATCTCTGTCTTTATCCAGACCCAAAAACTTTTTGACCTTATTTTCTCCCCTGTCCTGTTGAGGAGAGGCAGTGACAAAGTGGCTGGGTGGGCACCTGGCAGACAGTCAAGGTCAGCTCCTCAGATCTATAGAAATTTTTGGTGCAGGCCCTATAAATTCATAAATAATCATCTTGAGTATGCGTGTGTTATTTTGCCACACAGAAATAAGCTGATGGGGGACATTCAGGAGTAGCTGATGCTTAAATAACTAGTTTTCAGAGTTTAATGATAAATTTAATAATTTTAGTATGCTCTGCAATACAATCAGTTTAAGAGGCCTTAAAGCTTACATTGCATACACACGAAGGGTATCTTCTAGCTGAGGAAAGGCAGCAGAACTTTGTTATCATCCTCCTATGGCTGTTATTAGTAGGGCCACAGTCACAAGGGTCATGTTTGTTTTGGTAATTTCCAGTACCTAAGAACTGTTTTCACTACTGTTTCTCAGACTGCTTCAGTATCCTTCTAACTTGTAAAGAATAGCCCAAAGATCAGGCAAGGTGCCAAGCTGAGATGTGAGGACATTTTAACACATCCAAGCCTGTTACACAATGTTAGCTGATGACATATCCCAGTCTGTATTATTTCAGTTAAGATGATCATTAAAAGGAATAGAAATTTTACTGAAGAAAACTAAGCAAACATTTTCTTAACCTTGTTATTTTTTTCTATTTTCTGCAAGTTCTTCTGTAAGATTTTCTGAACCAACACACCAATATATTTGTTCTCTCAGCCTCAGACCATATGCTTTCTAAATATTCAGCTACAGTAGGTCCAATAATAACTTCCCATCAGATCTTCCCAGCAGCTTAATGTCTTGTACTGAACCAGAACTTTTCACTGAAAGCAAAAAACAATTCTCTCAGTTATATGCTACAAATATCTAATCCTTTGCTT
>VYZP01015457.1:1181-12684 GCA_013400635.1 Hypocryptadius cinnamomeus | reverse complement strand
TATTCTGCTTGTAGTGTAAAAAGAATGATCAGGGTACACAGTGCTGATGCTTCAGTCTTTGCATGGTGTCCTAGTTGGTTGCAAGCATAGTATAAAGACTTTTTTGGAGGTCCAGGTCCCTTACTACCACTAGTTCATCCAGGGAGATGTTTTTCTACTCTTATTACTGTTATGAGAAGTCACGCTTTTGCTTCACCCAAAATTATGTAGTCTTAAAACCAAAACACTGAACAAAATACTTCACTGATGTTTAGATGTCATGTTAAGTGTTTCAAGATTGATAAAATATGCTCCCCTGAAGGGCAAGTGTTGCCTAACCCCTGTGCCCTCAGGACTGAGTGTAAATCCTTAGCTATAAAATAGCTCTTTCCTAACAGTCTCACCCTCATGTCGGGGGGAAACAGGGACTGAAGAAAGAATTCTGACTTGGTGAGGCTTAATTCTAGAGACAGACATGGGCATGCGTGTTCGCAGTCTTTGCCTGACATCGCAAGAGTGCTGGTAGCTAAAAGTGTGTAGGAAGAAAATTCTCTCCAGAAAGCAGCATCTCTTTTAAGAAAGCTTACTTGACCTTTACTTCTAAAATGTTTTGTAAAGCATTTCAATGTGTACAGTTCAGCTGCTGAAGGAAGAGAGAGCTGTGCATCCTCAGATGCAGAAACAGCAGGCAGCTCTGATAACTGACCATGTTAATAATGTGAGTAGGTCTTGATAAATGAAAGCTGTATGTAGAATAACTGATTTCTATATGCCACAGTTTGGGATTTTTATTTTTTGGTGCTTACATCTATTTGTGAAACGGTTGCCCAGGCATTATGTAAATCACGTGGACTGAGGGGCTCTGAGTGTGTGAGTGTACTGTACACGGGCACTCTCTTGCGGAGGAACATGGTTTGGAAGTTCACTGCCAAAAGATATGTCTTGGCCAGCACAGTGCAGTGTGTGGGTAGAGGTAAAGAATGTGTAATTGAGCAGAGAAATCAAAATACAGACATCTCTACTCATACAGTGAGTAAGGAAAAATGTTAGTATGTTTTTCTAGAACAACTATAAGTTAATGGTGAGGAGCACAGGGAATTCTTATAGACCTCAAAGGAATATAGTTATAGTGCGGAAGGACTCTTGAATTAATTGGTTTTACGTGTGTTCAGTAGACCACACTGATATTTCATTACCCTTAGAGAAATTTGACTGTAGGCCAAAAAAGCTATTCCCTTACCTTTTAAAACTCTCAGGGGTGCCTGCACAGAAGTATCTGCATTCCTTGCTTTAGTAGCATCCTGCCTCTCCAGCCACGTTGAGGCACCTCTGAAACAAGAACAGACCTCTTTGCTGGTATGCGTTAAATACATAAGTCACTTGTGCAAAGTATAGAAGTAATAGACATGTTTTGTTTGCTACCATTTTTAAAATATTTTAATTATATTCCTTTTTCTCTTAAATTGATTTAACTGTGTAAGTAGATTGTGATCTTAAAAAGATATCTGTTCCTGAGCTTTGAAGACACCCTGTCCTGAGAGAAGTAAGCAATCAAAACAGCATTGGAAGTGACTACTAGTCTTTTATTCCAGAGTCACATCATTTGTATCACAAGTCTTCAATTTGGTGGAAGTTCTTCAAAGTTTTGAAGCACAAAACTTTTTTTTTTTCAGGTTTGTGGGAATAATGGAATTTTTCATGAAAGTTTTCTTGGAAAAAGAATGTAAGTTAGAAAAAATAAGGACTAGAACTCAGATTGCTAACTTCTTAAAATAAATCTGTTTTATGAAACTCTTGTTTGCTGTATTTTGTCCTTCTTCAGCTGCCTCCCACTCCTCCCACCCCTTTTTACTAGAAGAGTGGGAAAGTATGGGGAATTGGATTCTGTATCTAAGATGCCTACAGGGTTAGATAACTTTTATTTTCATAAGATGCCTGAACAATTTTTCCCTGCTCTAAGGCATGCCTGTTAATTTGGAATAGTCTGCCTCATGTTTTGGACTAGTATTTGACTCCCTAGGATATAATAACAGTTTAAAAGAGATGTAGCATGCAAGCATCTTCATTATTAAAACCATCAGAGCTCTCTTTCATTCTATTTGTGCATTTTGCAGAAAAGGACATCCCCCTTCCACTGATGTACTGGTGGAAACTTCTTCCAGATGTATGTTTTTTCTTTCAGCTGACTTTATTAATGTACAGTTTTTCATGTCCTTCCTAAATCTTCTTGTATTAGCTGGTTGGGTGGGAGTACTAACACATGCATTTTGTTATCAAAACATCTGAGCTGTTCATGGTTTCTATTCTACAGTGATATTCTCTATGTTTAGGATGGTTTACTTTGCTAGAATGATTTGGAGTAACGCTGTATGATGTGGTTCTCCTGCCTTTTGGGATACTATAGAAGCTATAAATAACAGCATCTAATGTCTACAGTCATGCACAACAGGAAGCAATTTAACCACTTGTCTCCTTTCTGTCACGATGGGAAATATCAAACATTTCTGCATCAATAATGCATATGATCCCCAAAGCCATTAGTGGTGCTTATTGTAGAAGTATATTACCAGAGGCAGTGCTGCACCCTCTGCACTTGAGATTAAACGGTAGCAAATGTTTCCTTGCATGTGGTTTGGTTGTCTCAGTATGCCTGTGCATTGGTTAAGACACCAGCTGTACCTCCAGAGACTCTCTCCCAGTCTGCCAGCCAAGAGGAGCCACACTGTTAGGCAGGGAAAAGCAGGGGAAGAGCTTGGAAACAGCAAAAATGGACGCGTTACCTAATCCTTCTTGACACAAAGATCATTGGGGCAGGGAAGGAGCAGAGAAAGTGAAGATGTTTCACCATGCAGGAGGCTGATATTTCGGTATATCTGTGAAAGTCATTGTACAAGATTAGATGCATGTCGTCACTTGTGGGTTGTATTAATTTTACTAAAATATGTTGATTTGCTGGACCTACGTAGGTAAATGCTTAAGTGAGAGAGTTTGAATATGTAGCTGGCCAAAGCTGCTGTCTCAGAATTCCCCAGGTCTTATCTGGACACAGCTTAAAATCAGGGAAGAAGTGAGGGTAGAGAGTACAGTACCAGGGAAACTATGAGAAGCATAACTCACAACTGTTCTCATTTGACAGCAAATCCTGGGGATGAATCATCTGCAGATTTTCAGTGGTATATATAGGAAACCTAAACTTGCCAAAGAATAGCGATGGGATGACAAAAAGCCATGGGGGCATTTGTGGTTTTTCTTACCTTATGTAATGGCTTCTTGAATGTCCTTTATAAACCAAGGACTGATCTCTGTACTGTACCATTAACACTGTGAGCCATGAGCCTCCATACTGAACATGGGCAGAACAATGCTGGAGGCTTCAGCTGACAGAAGTTTAATTCATGAACCACCTTCACAAATATATTTGGAAATTGTGACTCACAGAAATCAGCCCACAAGGCATAAGAAATTACATCATGGTTAAGCTGCAGGTGATTATAAATGTAAGGGATAAGATAAGCTTCAGGGAAAGGCATGTATATATTGAAAATGCTTCAATACTTTTTGCTCCCCTTCTAATTTGGAGGGCAGTTGGAGGAAGCAACACAAAACTGAAAATCTGAAGAGGAAGGGTCAGCATGGCATGGACTGTTAATACCATGTGTTACGAGATGAGTCCTTTCTTTCATTACCATAAAGACTTGGAAATCATCTACAGCCATGACCATCTGTCCATTAGGACTAGTAATTAATGCTTCATATACCTGAATGTAAATCTTTCTGATGTATTTGCACTAAATATATATAATGATTCTTTACCAAAGATCATTACAATTTGTTGCCCAGTGCTAAAATTTTCTCTCTCCTGTTTCTATGGAAACTGTAATACTGATAAAACACAGTAAACAAATGCACTGTATCATAAGCCTTCCCTTCAGCAGGACATTAATTTTGCTAATATCTGTCCAAATTTGTCTGGTGACAGGTGTTGTTCTTTTAACCATTCAAACAGTAAAGTATCTATTTAATTTGCACTGAAGACTTATCTTCTAGCTTTGAGGGCTTTTACTTGCTCTTAAATCATTTTCCTAACACAGTGGTGAGTTGGTATGTACCAGTGGTTGCCATTGCTAATATTTGCTTAGTCCAGAGGGGTGCTCATGTGAAGTGCTTCAGAAACAGGAATATCTGAAAGTGTAGAAGTACACTTGTTGCTAGCTAATGCAGAAACTAAAAGCTTCTTTTGCCTTTGATTCTTTTGAACATGTTTATGGCATGGTCTTTTGGGGAAAGGCCAGCAGGTGGCCTGCTGTCTAAGAATTAGACAGGCTCTTGTGGAACAAGTTACGCCTCACAAAGTGGAGTGTCTGTCATCTTTCCAAGCCATGCCCAATTGCAGTCTTGAAGTATTTTACTCAGCAAAACGTTCTCTGTACATTCTAGAGTGCCAAACACAGCCACACAGTGAGGAGACTGACCTCCTCCCCCCTGCTCTGGCTGGCAGGCTGCAGGCAGAAGCAGGCAGTGCGTCCCCTGCAGCACCGAGGACCCTGTGTCTTCAAGGCACGTGCCAACCCAGGGAGCTTGAGTTGAGGTGGCAAACTTCATACTCACTGACCATACAATAAAATCCCTGCTTGGTTGCTGATCTTGCCTTCTGTTTTAGAACCTCCCTCCTGTGATACCAGTTTCAGGGTGACTAACCATGCTGAAAAGGTAAGGAGGTTTTCAAGGATTAGAACTGAATAAATTGTTCAAATGAGTCAATAAATGCTATGCCTATGCTGTACTTGTGGAGAGGTTTATGGTGAGTGAAAAGTCGAAGTTCAAATAGCCAAGGTTAGGAATGGAGAAGCCTGCTTGGTTTTCATGTGCTGAAGAGATTGGAATTTGCTCTGAACTCTTCCTCTGGGCTGCAGGGTGGCAATGAGGCAGTCACCTTTGCTCCAGCTTGTAATATTAAATACACATTAACAACTTAAAGAGCTGCCATATCATAAGCAAAATGCTTTTTATTTTCTATGAAAAGCTTATTATGCTTGTTTCATTGAAGACCTGCTATGTTAAATATCTAACTAAATCAGCTGATAACTTTACTTAAAGGCAGTGACTTCTAAAAAGGCTTTAGAGAAGCTGATGGAAATGGTGTGCTAAGGAAAGCTGGTGATCTAGAGAAACAAATCATCACTCAAAGCCTTGATGTACCTATGGTAATGGTAGTGATAAAATTTTTAGGTTTTTCTTTTCAGTTTCTTTAGCAGTACTATGAATATCGTTACTGTGACAGGGACTGAGATAGTCTGTCTGGATTTTGGATACAGTGGTGAAGAATGGTGCTCCTCAAAGACAGAATTACTTTGATGTTCAGTAAGAAGTAGGCTGGTGGATGGTGTGCAACTACTTCTTTGTGTACAAACACAAGTGTCTTAGTATCATCCTAAAGAAAGCCTCTTTAGGCAGGGCATCAGGTTTGACAGGGGCCCTTGAGATACTTTTTACTGCTTCAGTGAGATTGGCTCCATGAAGGAGCCTCCTGTGCTTTTTCATAACTATTACACTCAAGAAGCAAATGAAGGCACATCAGCCTGCATAGGCAGAGGTTTTTTGAAGGACTAATAATATTTTATTGTGCCTTTTTTTTTTTTCCCCATGGGGGGCAGGCCATAAGTCTTCTTTGTGATTATCTTTCCATTTCTAGTGTTTACTTGAAAAGAGATAGATTGTACCATACATCATACAACTTAAAAAAGGGGCTTATAGAAAGAAAAGAAACCGTTTTTGCCAAGGCAGTGAGCACTGGGCATTGGTTTTAAACTAAAAGAAGGTAGTTTTGGATTGGACATAAGGAAGAATTTTTTTCCAGTGAAAGGGGTGAGGCACTGTAAGAAGATAAATGGTGGATGATCCATCATTGGAAGTGTTCCAAATTAGGCTGGATATGGCTTTGTACAACTTGACCTAGTGAAAGATGTTTCTGCTCATGGCAGGAGGTTTTGGACCAGAGGATTGTTAAAGATCCCTTCCAACCCAAACCATTTGATGAATCTATGGGTTTTTTTAAAAATTTTGGTTGTACTTGTTATTTGAATTAAAATTCAAGAAGGGGTAAATTCTGAGATAGAATTGATTAATTGATTGCTTGTCCTTTCAATTTTCATGAGATTCACCTCCATATTGGAAGGCAGATTTAGGCCTTAAGGTTGACATCTTCAAAATGTCATCCTTGTAGGCATGAAGATATTACTCTGTTGGAAACCATTTCAAGTGGTAGTTGCTGGGCTGCATTCACTGTTTTCTACTAGAGCTGGTCTCTGACTTCTTTACTCCAGTAATTTATGTGAGGAGGCTGTGGCCATCTTTCTTCTTTTGAAACTCCATGGTTTAAGCCCTTGTGGAAGACATCCTATGCCATTTAATCATTTTGATTTTTTTGAGTTGTAATTCAAGAGCATCAAAGATCACAAATATATTCACTGATGTTCTGTGTTTTTCTTTTCCTTAGGACCTTTCATAACTCCGCATAGCCAATAACTCAAATCTTCTTCATTGTTGGTAGTTATTTTCATCCTTTTAAAAGAAAATTGACAGCTTAATCACTTTGTTGGATATTTTGCTGATTCTCATGCCTAATGTTTTGCAGTTCCTGGTAGGATTTTTTGTTATTGCCTCTCTAGTTTTGCTGCATGTATTTGATCTTTTAATTTTCTTCTTTTAATTTATCTGATTTTTTTCTCTTTTTTTTTTAGTCATATAAGAAATAGGTTGCTATTCACTATACTTCCTCTTTATTGATGTAGCTAGCAGATTCTTAGCTTTTTGATGTTGTGTAATTCTTGGCTGCAAAATTCAGAGCTTCTTTAACTGTTACTGGCATCTTTGTTTGGCATTATAGAAGACATATGGCTTCCTACAAAACTGTGTCGTTATTTAACTTGATTTTCATTGCCTTCCTGTTGGAGCTTTTGACTAAGGTATAAATACTGCATCATAAATATTTCTTTCCCCACTCAAGAAATCTGATGTTGGCTTAACACTGAGCATTCTAGGAGAACCTAGGAGGTTTAGCTTGCAGTAAAAAATATTTTGGTTTTTCATTCCCTGCTTCTTCCTCCTGGTATTGGGAATGTGTGCACAGCACATTAATTTTTGAATTTTGTCTCAAGCCATGTGGATAGGATGGCGTAGAAGTGCCAAGAGTGAGCTAATTTTTTCAGCAGAAATGAAGATATGGGTTCCCTTTTTTTGTTGTTGTTGCTGTTGTATGTTGATTTGAGGTTCTTTTTTTTTTTTCTTTTTCTGGATAGGTGATGAAGATGGAATTTTCATCCCATTCTTTTAACTTCACTATCTTTTCTACTTGCACTGTGGTCAGCCAAGGTGAAGGCAGGGCAGTCACAGCTGTGTTGTTGCTCTTTAGACTGAGTTTCCAAACTCCCACAAATAGCATGTCTTCTCTAGCACAATTGATTGCTGTTGCCAGGGGTCTGTTTTTCAGAAACATTTTTCCTTCCCAGGTATTCTGAATTGGTATTCCTCTGTCATGTAAATTCATACATGATGATATGAGTAGTCCATAATTTAGGATCTCTAGTACAGTTGAGTAGTGTCTCTGTCTCTTCATAAGCATGTTTTCATTTAATATCTTCCTAATGGATGTTAACTTTTAGCATATGACACAATGTGCCTATACACAGATTTTCTTATGGAATTACTGACTATTTTGCACACAGTTTAATGAAATAATTTTACAGTGATTTTGACTTTTTTGAGAATGTGATATATGGAAGAATTCTGCCTGAAGGCATATTATTTAATCCAGTAGAAAACTGCATTTTTCATTCTAATTATATCTATTTGATGTGATGGCCACAGGTTTTTTAAATCATTCAGATAATTAGAGAAGACCTCTAGGTCTGGAAGGTCTGATTTGAACTTTGGACAACCTCTTCTCCTTGTCCAATGCAAATTCTGTTCGTGCCTGCCTGGAGGTAACTCCAGATGGTTGTGCAGCCTGTGACAGGTTCCACAACTTTCTGAAGCAAGGTAGGTCTGCATTTGATTAGTCTTACTATTAGATATTGTGCAAAATAATTCAAACTAAATATACCATATTGCAACTTTAAACTTACTATTATTGTTCAGTCCACCATGAACATAGAGAATATTTGATTTTTACCTGTTTTTGCAATAGTATTTTATGTACCTGAGAAGTAGTGCCCTTGATTTGAGCCTTCTCTATTCCAAGAAAAAATGTTAAAATAGTTTCTTGGCCCTTTAACAATTTTTTTTCTAAACTTCTTGTGGAAAAAGTGAATCTGGCTTTGTACTCTTTTTTTCTTAAAGTGTGATGTGACTGCATTGAGATTTCTTCTTACAAAGGTAAGAAAATGTGATCACTCTTTCTGGATAGCAAGAATGCTTGTCCTGTAGTTATTTTTAAATCCAGTTTAAAAAAATATTAAACATTTGCCTCTATTTCTGATACTAGTTGTAAAGCAAATGACATAGGCCAACATAGGAGCCACAATGAAATAATCCTGCTTAATCTATGTGAATTGGAAACATAAGAAGAAAGTAATAATTTAAAAGCTCAGTTTTAAGAAGTCAATTAATATACACAGCTGTGGATTGTCTTCCATTTAAACAAGAATTAAAGCATGATAACTTCTTAATTCTCAACTATATTCTTGTCCTCCATTCTTTCCTTCCCCCATCCCTCCATCTGTGGTAAAATGAGCACTTTAAAAGGTATTCTCATTTCTGTATATCTTCTGAACTGTAGTACCTAATTCATTCTATTGATTCATTTAGAGGCGATCTTTGCAGAAAGTCAAGAAAAACATTTAGCCTATTTTCATTCGCTTTAGCCTTGAAATTATTAACAGTATAGCTTAATTGGTATTATAGATACTGACTTTGGGATGCACTTAAAATATTTAAAGTTCAACAGCCAATAAGTAAATCATACTAAAAATAGGAGTTAACTGGCAACAGTGAGCCTTGACAATTTCTGCATTGCATTTTGCCATATATTTATGAAACAACTGCCATCCCAGTGATAATCCTTATTTTTAATCTTTAAGTGTTTTTCATTTAATATACTCACATTCAGATTACACACTGGAAGTAAATCTGTAGGAGTTAAGTGCCTGTTTTCTTATGTTATGCAAATAAAGAAATGCGGCTAGACATATTGCTGCAATGATGATTTCCAACATCAAGTATTTTATCCAAATGAATGAAAGGGTATGTATGCATCTAGCAAAGACCGCATACTTGCCTTCCATCTAGGTACTTTTCCTCCTTAAAATTTCTGAATATTAAATTTCTTAATATTACAACATAATCAACTTGTTTTTTTTAAGCTGTGTGTGCTAGTTAGGGATTTGAAATGAAGCTTTCTGAGAAACTAAGGCTGAACTCTACCTTCTTGAGATATTTGGAAGTATTTGCTCTTTTTTTTTTTTCTCCTTTTATTTTATGACTGAGGATTTGTTTGCAATTCAAAAGTACCTTTATCTTTTTCCTGGGATATTCACTAAGGGTTCTGGGGAATCTATTAATGTAATATTTTAGAGTTCAATGAGTTTGTCTTTCCTCCAGACCACCTCAAGTTGGCTAAAAAATGAAAAGATTATTTACAAATATGGCTTTGTACATGAAAATGATACGGAACTGGCATCTGGGCTTTCTGTCACAAGAGAAGAAAGCTTGTGTAAGTCTGACTCGTTTCTTTATGAGGACCTGATACAGCAAAGCACTTAAAAGTATCTTTCCTCAAAGACATTAGTGAAAAATATGGTGAAAATTGGCAGAACAAAGTTTAATGAAGGAATTTAGACAACTTAGAAACAACAACAAAAAATTCTAGCAGAGGACTAAGCCCATTGTAGTTGAGGAAAATTACACTACTGATTATAAAAGAAATTAGGGGGTTTCAATAAATATTTCTATTCTGTATTCTACTTTTCAGGGGTAAGGCCTCGAGTTATGTAAGTCAGTATTTTTTCTGTGACAGCAGTATCTACAAATAACATTAGAACTATCTGTAGAGTCAGGTCATTTCCCAGGGTGTAAAAAAGCTGGTTTGAAAGTTTTCTGGTTCATTGTTTATACTAGAATAATTCAAGGACAGCTGAAGAAACTTCTCTACACATGGCAGGGGGAGTGGATCTAGGTGATCTTTAAGGCTCCTTCCAACCCAAACCATTCTATGATTCTATGAAAATTCTCTATGTGTGCCAGTATTATACCAGTATTCAAAGTAACGATCAGGATTGCTCCAGTAGCAAATTAGATTCATTTTATATAAAACCTGAATTCTGTCTATTCTTTTTGGTTAGTAAGGAGTTACAGGTTTAGACTCTGCAATGGCTTTTCACATTTTTCAATGACAGTAGGTCTTGTCATAGAATCACAGAATGGCTTGGGTTGGAAGTGACTTTAAAGGTCCTGTAGTTCCAAACCCCCTGCCATAAGTAGGGACACCTTCCACTAGACCAGGTTGTTCCAAGCTCCATCCAACCTGGCCTTGAAGATTTCCAGGGATGCAGAAGTTTTCTTCAAGGTTTCAGTGAATTTCAGCCAAATGTATATGGAGTGCTGCAAGCTTCCTGACTTGATGCAGATGATTTTAAAAACATCACTTCATTATAGCAGGGCTATGGGCTAGATACTGGTTGAAAGACAGATCTCAAAAAGTTGCTGTGATGGCAGTGAAAAGAGATCGGTTTTAAAATGGCTGTGAAATAAGTAGAACCAGGCTTAGCCCAATTCAGCACTCAACTGGAAGTAAATAAATTAAAAAAAAAATCTTCTAAAACTTGTATCTGAAACAAACAATTAGAACACCATGACTAGAATGTATGTATTAATTTATGTCATTCATGTCCACAAAGCTGGACACTTTGTTCAGGAAAAAAATTAAGTCAATAGGCCAATTAGGACCAAGAAAAGGAGGTCATAAAACTAAAATAGCAAAGCATATATTCTTGGAAATTTCAACTCTTTCTATTCTCTGGTGCTGGACATGGGATGCAACACTGTTTTAGGGTCATGCTGTGAGCTGAAGGGCTCAGTTACTGATTCAGAATTTAAACAGAGAGCTAGGGAACAGGAAGGGGGCTTCAGCATTACAGTGATGTTCTTGATATTAGTACATGACAGTTTTCTTGCTTGTCTATTTTAAGTGACCTTGGAAGAACATATAGGCATGTAAAAAAAGGAAAAAAACCCTTAGGGTCTGGGTAAAATGCATTACATCAGACTCAGTTTGATCTTTGGCTTTTCAGAAACAGAGGTGTATTTCAGCTGAACCAGATCAGTCCAGAGTGAATGCATCATCCAATACAAGGCTCTTCAAATTGTCAGAGAAAAGTAGAACAAGACAACTACAAATAAGGCAATTTTTTTTTTCCTATGGTGAAAATAGAGATAGAAATGGCTGGTGAAAATTATTTCCCATGGCAGATTCTTCATCTCTAGCCAGCTGCCCCTCATACCTGTTTTGTCTCATACCTGAGGAGTTTTG
>VYZP01015452.1:0-19135 GCA_013400635.1 Hypocryptadius cinnamomeus | reverse complement strand
TTTAGTCTGGGTTGAAGGAACCTTTATGTGACCACAGCATGAAACTTGGGTTTTGGTAAAGATAAAGATCTGTATCTGCATAGGAGTTCTTTTGAATTTAAGTAGCATAACATGACTAGAAAATTAGTGGGTTTGGAAGAGGTCGTAGGTGGGTGTATTGTTTATTTCTTTTCTTTAACTGCTTTGAAACACACTGGTAGCAGGCTTTGTATAGTAGCTGCAAGCTATTTCTTTTTTTTTTTTCTTTTTTTTTACAGGGACCACGTTTAAAGTAGACAGTGTTCCTTAAGTAAATGCCACTGAACGTCCTAAAATTTCATGTCTAATTTCATGTTTTCATGTGAGAAGCATCTAGTTTCTATCTGCTGCAAAACCAGGACCCAGATCTTCCAGACATTGAAGCCTGTTCACACCACTTTTGTGTCACCATGTTTTTGTTAAGGAGAAGTAGAAAACAGATAGCTCCTGGAGCTCACCCAGAGTCTGTAGGTAGAGGCTGCAGCTGGGGAAAATAACAATTTTGTAGCACAGAAGCATGAGAATTCTCAAACCTAGACTTCATTCAGCTCTGTCACCTCACGTGGCATCCAAAAGGTTAAGGTGTACAGCAGGAGCCACAAAGGGTGAGTTTGCTTTCTAATATAGACTGGCAGGAAAATCATAACACTGTTTTACTACTAAAATTGCTTTGGAGATTTTTGTGGAATCATCTTGTTTGAGTGTTATAACTGTCTGTAGGAAATTGCTTGGGATTAGCCTTGTGAGTAGAGTTGTGCATGGACTGATGGACCTGTGGTGTGTACAGGTGAGCACAGTATGTGCAGCGTGCCTGAGGCTGGGCTGGGGCAGGGAAGGAACATTCACACTGTGTGGCAAAACTTCCCTTTTGCTGTCCCCTTCCTCCTCCTGTGGTCTTTCCAGGTGTCCCAGCAGGCATCTGAGCATCCAGCATCTGCTTCCCTCTTAATATAATCCCCCAGATCTGTGTGTGCTTCCTCCAGGCCACAGAAGACGTGGTTTAGTTTTGGTTTTTTGCATGTGAAATTAACACCTGGGATGGGATTTGCTTGACTGGATATAGACCTCTAAAAAGTCAGCTTTTCTGAAGCCAGGTTCCAAAGGCTGTGAAGGGACACTTGGGTGGTTACTCTGGCGAAACATCATTATTATATGCTTAGGCAACAGGAAATCTACTTCAGCTAACTGGTCACAAGGGGCTGGATCTAGAAAACAACGGTTGCCTAAAATGAAGCTTAGCATTTAAAGACATAAATCTAATATTGCAGTCTCAAAGCCATAATTACTTGCACACAACCCTGATGTCTCTTCAGTTTTTCAGCTCATTTGTGTTAATAGTGAACACTCACCCTGCCCCAGGGTCCTGGAGTCCACTGTGGTCCACACAGGACTGATCAGCCTGGACTGTAATTCACATATAAACTGGATGAGCTTGATGCTTTAGGAAAGGAAAGCCTTCTGGATGCGTTGGGCAGCCTGCATCTTGTCATTGCCAGGCTATTTTTGAAGGGTGTAAGAAGGATGGAGGGGCTCTGTCTTTGATTAAATAATGCACTTACCCAGGAAGCTTAATGTTCTCTCATCCCAAAGATTCTAGATGGCATTTCTCCTGTTCCAGGAGGCAAGTACTAGGTTAGTTGCACTGTAATGATACCTTCGGTACCCTTTTCTTTGTGCCGACTCTCAGTGCAAAAAAAGAATTAATGATTTTCTGTAATGGAAGGAGAGAAGTAAAGCACAGCAAGCTTTGCAGAGGGAGCAAGAGAAAATATGACTTACTGTTAGAGGGCTGTGAGTATTTACCTGGAAGGGAATGTTCAAACACTCTTCTCTGTTGCTGAGGCAGCCCTGGTGTTTCTTGATGAACCTCAGTTGAATTAACACAGCCAACATAAAACTGGAGAATTTCCAAGGTGAGATTCTCCACCAAAGGCTGGTGATCCAGTTAAGTTTTCTCTCAGAGCCAGTAAATGTTAGGTTTTGCTTTGGTGCAGTACCTATAGGGGGAACTAGATAGTTTGTTTCGTTGTGGTTCCACACACGTGTCTGGAGGTTTGAGTTGGGAATGTAAGGTTTTTGGCTTCACATCCCACACAGAGTCAGGAGCTCAGGATTGGCCATCCCTGCTGGTGTCCCCTGGTACTGAGGCTTTAACCTGCTGTCATGGGTAGATCCACCACCACTGGCCTCAGCTTGCTGTGCCTCACCTGTCTACAGCTAGGGTTTTTTTCTGAAATCTATAACAAGTTAACAAGTTATATGAAATTAATATAATTGAGACCTGTACTTGTCTTTTAATTTTTTTTAAATCACCTTTATAAATATAATTGAGGGCTTTTACCAGGCAGGGCAAAAATGATCGTGGGCTTTTATCAGGCGGTGCAATCTTGTCATCTTGTTACCTCAGAAAAAAAGTCAGAACTAAGGGTACATTATGAGTGAACATCAGTCTGCCTGTGGCACTTGGATGTCAGCAAGAGAAGGGAGGTGGATTTTACATCATGGTTTAGTTACTACAGCTAGAATCCATTAAGTTTCATTACCAATTTTGATTTGATGTGATGATTTGACCCTGGCGGTCAAATCCTGTAAATAAAGCAATGTGAGTTTACCTAAATTTCTGCCTGACAGGAGCACTCAGTTGTAACATAATGACCTATTATCTAACATTACTGTGAAGCAGTGGTTCAGGAAAAGAATCTCCTTGCAGATATAATTTATTGCATCTTGCTAAACTCTTTGAGTGACTTTCAGACTTAAAGAGAGCCAATTACACTGCTTCTCACAATAGGCATATCCGTTTGCAGAGCCTTTTAATAGTACTTAAGATTCCTTGTCTGCATTTGCCTTTTGTCTGTGAAGCTCGCTTTCAATGTCACTTCCACTCTGCTGCTGGAGATAATCTCTGGCATCACACTTTTCCTTTCACTCTTTGTACCCCACTCCCTCTACCTCGATTTTTGTCGCAGAATTTGCCGGTGGCTGAGGGCTGTCAGCCGTGGTTGTAGCTTCGGGAGCCTGAAGCAGTTCTAAGAGGAGTCAGGACCATGAAGGCACCTCGCACCATTGCAGCCTGCCTTGCTACAGCCCTTGTTAAAACCTCAGTTCACCTGCCCTGTCGCTGACACCAGTTGTCATCAGTTGGCTGACTTCAGGCTGGCTGACTTTGTGTCTTTCTCTCTCATCAGCTGCTCGATAGCTTGCTGATCTGTTTTGTTTGCAGTGTGATAGGTTTGAGCATACTGTATTATTTATAAATGTTTGGTAATTTTCTGTGTCAGTGATGTATTCTTTGGGGCTGCTTCAGTCTTTCAAGAACAGGCTTGACGCAGCATCTCTGCCGTGGCGTTACAGCAGCATTCCCAACTGGTTGCTCTGTACTTGTCTACACTTGCTGCAGTTTTGAAAATGTTCTTGAGTGCTGTGCTGAGTGTTTAATTAAAATTTCATGAGGGTGCTTGGTCTAATTCTCATCCAAATTACAATAGCATGAATGGGAAGTGGCCACAGAGGACTCAGCAGAGTTAGGGTAGTGTAAAATTGGAGAATGAGGGCTTTTGTCTTCACTTTCATTGCCAAATAGTAAATCTTATTGAAGATTTTTCCCTACAAAACCTAACAAATTGAAACAAATGTTTTTGTCCGTTCACTTTCCCAATGTTTTTATTAGTAAGCTTACTGTATTTATATTTAATGCCCCTGGGTCTGGTCTTGAGATATGCTGACCCCCCCTACAGTTTTCTCAGACTTGTATCTCATGCTTTGGACCTGAATCAGTAAAGATTTCTTACAGTGTATTCTGCATTATGCAAGCATTAAGAGATCTTCAGAGTGAGGAAGAGAGAAGTGCCTCCCAACCCCTGGTTTTGTCCCCTTTCTTCACAGTCCTCATCCCTGCAAGTGCTCAAGGCCAGGTTGGATGGGACTTTGAGCAACCTGATTTAGTGGAAGGTCTCCCTGTCCAAGACAGGGGGCTTAGAACTGGATGTTCTTTAAGGTCCCTTCCAACCCAAACAGTTCTATGATTCTATGGTTCTTTTCAGATCTCAGTGGCCCCAGCACCAAGCCACCCTTACAGGGTTGCAGAAGGGAAGATCTGCCCAACAGCCATGACTTAAGACTGTTATAGGTCTGCTTTTTTGCTTCTCTTCACCTTTTCTCTACTGTCAAGGCAGATGCAAATATAATTGCAACTTTGAATTGAGATCTAGTGAGCTACTGATTGCTAGCTATGTTGTGTGGCCATGACAGATTCTTCACTTTCATAGGTACAAGCATAAAATATGTCCTCTTGAAAACCTGAAAAGCCAAAAAAAATTGGTCCATGTAGCTGCAGGTTACTCACATTTTTACATCCTTATGTGTGTCTATGAGACAGAAGAAAAATATTCTGTACAAAAACTGAAAAACAAGATGTGTAGATATAGAAGCCTGAAGTCAAATTTTTGTAAATCCTTCCTGTTGGTCCATCATGGATGTCATATTTCAGTGAATTGCTGCTGTGGTGTCTTAAAAGTGTTAGTAGTTCATTGTACTTTATATATGCCATTCCTATCCTTAATATAAACTGCATCTTATCCACAGATATGGAAAGTTGTCTCCCCTGGGTTGAGGATGGCTTTTTGTAACTTTTCTTGATGGTCCAGTGGTTTAGTAGAAAAAGAGATGATGGGACAGTAATAGTTAGTGTTTCTACTAAACAGTGGTTTAGCAGAAAAAGAGATGATAATGGACAATGATATTGTCCACTAAAAACCAGTACTGTCAAAATGACACATTAACCTCCTAATTTTGCTGTTAACATGTGAAGATATATTAATGGCATAGGGATTTTTCATAATCTTCATAATCCTGTCTATTAAAGGGGTAGCTTAGCATCTTCAAAGGATGAAGTAGATTTCTGTAATGCTTAATTGTAAGGGCAAAATAAATTGCTATACTCCTCAAGTTAACTAAATAAGTCAAGACTGCAGTAGGAATAAGGAGAAAAAATGTCCAAGAATTATCCAATAAGACCAGATGGATAAGCACGAGTGTAAATCTCAGACGCTAAGAAAATACCATCTCATTTGCAAACAGGCGCTGAATTGGATGGTTGTGGAGCTACTGAGAAGAGATATGCTTGATCCCCAAATTTAAATAATGACTTCTAGTTGACAGCAGCTTTGATTGCTCCTTGGAGCTACCCAAGCGAAAGAGAAACTGATGCAGTTGTCAGCGTGATCACTGACTATCTGGACTCATCATGTTCTGACAAGTGTATCACGTACAGATGTTTGTAAAATTTTCTTAATAGGAGAGTCAGACAGGTCTGTCTTACCCATCAGCTGCCTCACATGTAGGGAGGCCACCATCATCATTGCTTCTTGCTTTCCTCCCATCCTTCAAGACAGAAGCCTGATACATTCTCCACAAGCCCTATAAAGGTTGTAGCCTCAGAGCTCTGTTCTTGCATTCATTATTTGTTTGTGTGTATACAGATATGTTCATATCTTTCTTGTCTGGATTCTGCTGCTTTTCTACCCAAAGAGGAGCAGTAGTTTTAGCTGTTCTGCTCCACTCTGCCTCATTTTACATTAAGGCCAGGTTGTCTGAACAGCAGCAGCAGCAGCAGTAGCCAAGATTCTCATATTGCCTCAATGAGCATAAAGATCACTCAGGAAGTTTCAGCTTTTTATCTCTTTGTGGATTTCTTTTTTGCATTACCGGCAGAGGTGGACACTCTTGCCTCGATCTCTCCCAGCAGCATTCCCAAGCACTGGGTGTGAAGAAGTGGCTCAAGCAGTAAGCCTGCTCTGCTGCAGTAGGTGGCTTCAGCTGTAGATTGTCCTTCCATGTGAAGCAGGGATCTGTAGCCAGAGATGTAACCATTGTGGCTAAGTGTGGAACCACAGAATCATTCAGTTTGGAGAAGACCTCTGTCCTAGGTTGAGAAGGAAGTGAGTTTTTTTGGGAGATCATCAGATCATCAGACAGAAAGCACAAATTTATATTCAGTGATTGAAAGGAGGAGCACTGGATATAGTAATATTTGTGCCTGACCTCACCGTGAAAAGAGGAGTTTAGCAGATGGGACTGACTTCTAGGAGTTGTGCCCATGTGCCAGATATTAACACAAAAGTATTTTCTTTCCTTAATTTAAAGTCATTGGTTTAATTCAGACCAATTACAAGAACAGTTCATTAGGAACTTCAATCACTTCAGTCTAGGGGCACCCAAAATGAAGCAATGATCTGATTTCAGAAGGTGTAGTTTTTCAGTCTTCTAAAAACATTTTTAAGGTACCTTCAGTTATGGCACCCCAGATTATTATGCCTGACAATTAAAAGTAGTTGTTGAAATACTGCTTTTACCCTTATGCTTAAGAGCACAGTAACTCTAATTGGCCTTAATGTCAGTTACTTTCAATTCTTTCAGGTGCAGACTTGTTTGCTTGGTAAACTGGCTCAGACAGAGACATTGCCAGCATTCCAATGCACTGCTGCTATTCAGGGCTGCAGCCTTTTCTAGTCTCTAGCAAACTTTGACCTAGATGTTTCTGTGGATCTTGCATGGGCGTGGAAGAGAATGGAGCAGCTTAGCAGGTGCAAGCCGTGTTTATTGGTGATCACTCCTTTTAGCCTTTGACACTGATTTGCAAAGGTAAAAACATCAGCAGCACATCAGTTCTTACTCCTGTGTTAAGAAACATTATGAGATTTGACAGAATGGATGCAGGTGGCTGATCATTATCCCTTTGCCAAGGAGCCAGTGAGTTGATAAAACAGAGCCAAACTCCTAAGTCCACTATACTGTTCACCATATTCTTTCTCATAGGTGTTTTTGGGACAGGAAATATCATTATCACAGATCCAACATCTACCCAACTTCTGCACATATTAGTAAAAGAGGTCTTCAGTATCAAGATGGCCATGTGTGAAACTGTTCTCCTCAGTGCCAGTTTAAAAAACAATGGTGATTTAAATGCTGCTTTCGGATCAGGTATTGACCGTTTGTATAAGCAACAAATGTTTCAGAAAAACATCACAGAATCATAGAAGGTGCTGAGTCGGATGGGACCCATCAGGATCATTGAGTCCAGCCCCTGGCCCTGTGCAGTATACCTCAAGAAATACACCAAATGCCTATTTCTCAATTTTTCCTGGAAATGACACAGGTTTTGTCCGGTTTTCTGAGTTGTGTCTGTAAATGAATCTTAAGTTCAGTCATTTGGAGAGGATAGGAAGTATACAGTCATGTTTTATTTCCATTTAATATAGTGCATATCCTTTGGAAAAATGCCATCACATGCTACATGCACAGATATAGGCACAGTGCAGTGAGGTACAGGATCCAAGTTCCTAAGCTAGGTTATTCTAGAAGGGGAAATTTTAGTTATTGATATCATGGGCACAGAGAGGAAGTCAGCTGCTAAGTGTTTCAACTTAGTTGTAAATTGTTTTATTAGCCTGTTGTCTTTGTTATACTTCAACAGTGATCATTGCTGCAAATTGATATTATTCCTGTGTCCTGGGTTTACAACTGAAACAGAAGAAGCAGAAGAGAGTGTATGTTGAGGAGCTGGTTAAAGGGAAGGAACTTGGACTTATTCTTCCTGAAATATTTACTGCCTTTCACAGATTTTTTATGGGCTCCAGGAGAGATTTGAACGAGGTGTTAGGTTGAAAACTGAACTGGGAGGCTGTTCCTTATGTAGGGGAAGATGGTATAAAGGAATTAACTGTTTGACAGCTGGACTTTGACTTTTGATGGATTTTTTTTTATGGGAGAGTGCGAATCCCCCTGCTCCTTTTTACAGGGTGTAGAGTGCAGAGGGTCGCTGCTCACTGCTCCATTCCTGTGCTGGGAGCAGGGGGATGAGGACTCTCTGGGGTTCTCCTCCTGCCTTTGGGCTTCCCAAGGAGCCAGGGCCTAGGGAGCTGCGCCACAGTGTGTTACTGTCATGGGTCCATGGTGGGTGACTGCCCTGGGGACGTGGCAGGGAAGTGTGCAGGTAAGTGGCACCCGGGAGTGTGTGTCTGAGCCATGATGCCTCCTGGAGCTGCTCTCCCTGGGGTGGAGGTTGTGTTCAAGTCCTTACTCAGGGCTTGGGTTACGGGCACTATCTGGCCTATAAAAAGCAATTATAACGTAGCAAGTATTTGCCCCTAGCTACCCTTGTGGGCTTGCAGAGAGAACTCAGCAAATAAAGCACTGCTCTTCAACATTAGCTTGTACCCACCTCATAAACCCATTCCTGAGCTTGGCACCGGGAAAGAAAGAAAACAGCATTCAACCAAAGACTAGAGTTTTGTGTTGTGGTTTTATTTTTACTCTAAGAGTTCAGTTATTTTTACCTAGCAAACAACATTACTACCCCTATAACTCCCTGCGTGTTGGCACGGGGGCTCTGCGGTGCCGTGTCTGACAGCTTGCTAATAATGCAGCGTGGTGCGAGCACGTCCTGTGCCAGCAGCGATTACTGCGAGCAGGCGGCAGCGCGATGACAGCCTGGAGAAGCGGAGAGCACAGCCTGAGAGGTGACATCGGAGGGAATTTCCCAATTATTTCTGCTTCGTTAGGCTCCGGGTGACAGGAAGGTCGCACAGCAAGCGCACTCCCGCCCAGAAGGTGCAGGTCACCTCTTTCAGGCTTCTCAAAATGGTCCCTTTATAATTAGAGGATGTAATTTAGTTTTATTATATTTTTTTAAAGATAATAAACTATTGACAGCTGAGGTTGCAGGCTGAATTTAGCCGTAATCACAACCACAGATGCTTGTGTTTTCACACAAGTAACTGTACTCATTAAGTCTTCCTGTATAAACAGCTAAAACTCAGGGCTAAATTGCCAAAAAGAAATCAAGACTTCTGAATACCAGCATACTGCTGCCCAGGGTGTCTACTAAATATATGGACTGGGCAGGGGGGGAGAGAGGAGAGCAAAGATTGATGAGGACAGCTTTTATGGTAGTGATGCTGGCACTGAAGGATGGGATTAATCACAGAACATCCTGAATTGCAAAGGACTCACAAAGGATTGTCCAGTCCAATTCCTGGCCCTGCACAGGACACCCCAAGAGTCCCACCATGTGCCTGAGAGCACTGTCCAAACACTTACTGAACTCTGTCAGGCTTGGGGCTGTGGCCAGTTCCCTGGGGAGCCTGTTCCAGTGCCCAACCACCCTCTGGGTGAAGAACCTTTTCCTGATATCCAACCCAAACCTCCCCTGACACAGCTTCAGCCCATTCTCTTGGGTCCTGTCATTGGTCACCAGAGAGAAGAGATCAGTGTCTGCCTTTTGCTTCCTCTGGTGAGGAGGTTGTAGACCACCACAAGGTCTCCCATCAGTCTCCTCTTATTTAGTTAGTGTCATTTTTTTCAGAATTAGGCTTCTGTGCTAAGCCAGGCATGCAGGCTGATCTGTAGGTACTGGAGAGAGAGGCAGTCCAGACTGCCCAGCAGGCCCTTCTGTGTGTTTTACAGCAGAAATCTGGATTACAGGCTTAGGCAGGGCACCCAGATTTACTTAGCCAAAACCAGACAAGATGGCTTTCGTTCTCTGGGGTGTTTGGAATCATATCAACTGAAATATTAACACTGTTCCCGTGACAGAATGGTGCTGCCATGATGTAGGTCTCATGAAATTACTGAGTGTGATTTTTTTTCACTCTTAGATATTTTAATGCAGAGCTATCAAACAACTCCACTTAAGGCTGTATATTCTGGTGGCTTCATTCCTATGGAAAGGGCAGTGTGGAGCAAGAATGGAGACACAGTACCCTCTTTCAGACCCTTGTCCAATGCCACCCCTCTGCTTCCTTCTTAAGGATAGGAGGGCAGAGAAAAAGTGAGCTGTTGGTGCTCAGAAGCTCCTGTCATGGTGGCTGAGTATTGAGAAAAGCAAGAAAATGGATACATCTGCTTGCAGCCCTGAGCACACACTCATTCAAGGCCTTGTTGAGGTCTAACTTGGCTTCTTTGTCCTTCAAGATTGGACCTGTTTGTCAGGGGACAACAGTACCACAGAAACCAAACGTTACCAGCCAAGAAACTACTTCTGCGAGGAGGATTTTCAGTTGGTGACATGCCTCAGAGTTATATAGAATCACAGAATTGTAGCATACCCTGAGTTGGAATGGACCCACAAGGGTCACCAAAATCCAGCTCCTGGCCCTACACAGGACACCCCCAAGAATCACACCATGAGCCTGAGAGCATTGTCCAATAAATACATCACTGTATAAAGCAAGGAGAGACTGAGTGGTTTTATTGTGGGAGGGGGTTTTTCCATTAAAAAATACAAGTTTGATTTTTGGGGGGGTCAAAAATCAACATTTCAAATACTTATTTGTTCTTTTTGGGAAGCAGTCTAAATGCCTTTACTACAGCTTCCACTCCCCTGGGATGGACCCACTGAGACAGCTTCCTCTGAGCAGTAGGTTTTGTCTCTTTGAGATTCCGTGAGAACTTGGATTGCACCAAGGCATGAAGAGAGACTGTTAGACAGCACAGTGGGATCCTCAAATCCAAGCGCCTAGTTTTAGAGAAAAAATATTGAAATTAAAAACACTGTAATGAAAAGGTGTGAGTAGGTTTTGGTTGGGTTTTTTTTTACAAAAAAAACCAACCTTTCACAACTGCTGGAAAGTGAGAAAAGTACTTCCTTTGATGCTCAATTTTGTCAAAACCACTTGGGAAAGAGTCTCTCACTAGTGCTGAGCTGCGTAGGAAGGTATGAATTAACTTGATTCCAGGTAGGGTCTGGAAAACAGCCATATAAGATGAAAATTAAAATAAAATCACCAAAAGTAGGAACCAAAATTGTTCTTTAAAGGATTTGTCCCCATCACTGTGTTGCAGGAGCATGTATGAAATGTAACATTTTCTTTCTATCCTTCAAACTGGAAGAAAAGCACTCTGGATATGGGCATGGAGTACTAAATGAGAAGTCCTGCAGGTGCTATGGCTAGGAGCCTCATGTACCCAAAGCCATAGATGCTTGTGTGTAGGAAACCAAGTTGAACACGCACTGATGAGCTCTCTGGATCACATGCAGACACCTAAATTCAAGTGTCTTAGTCTCAAGATGACTGTCATCTGATGTTTCATGTTTAAGGAATTACTAATTTTTCAAACAGATCTGTCTGTAGAAGAAATTTCTATTTGTGTTCCCCTCTTCTTCCCCAAGAAAAAAAACCCAAAACAACTCCTTCCAGACATTTGAGTATTTCCAGAAAGCTGTTCAATATATGTCAGTTCTTTTCAGCATTTTCCATGTTTATGCCCTATGTATTTCCAATATGACATGCCCTTTGTTTATGCTGGTATTGCATGCCCCACTCAGACGTATGGGAAAATAGAAGATGATTGGAAATGGGAGGTCTGTGTGTCTAGTTGGTGTCTGTGCTACTGCAGTATTTGTAGCCAATGCTTCAGTCTTTCCTTGCTTGTGCATTTCTATGTGTTTGATCTTGAGGAAATCAGTAAGTCTTTCTGTGCCTCTGTTCCCCAATGTTTCCTATGGAAACATTGCTCCCTGTCTACATTGGCAGCCCATTTTTTTATTAAATCTCCTTTCATTTTTTTCAGGTTAAGGAATTTCTTGTTGTTTCCTGTGAGATTGTGCTAGTAATATTCAGGGAAAAAAAATTAAGTGATGTGTGTCCATAATCACCTTGATGGGTTAAGCAGCCTCTTGGCAAGCCTGGTTTCAGGGAAAGAGCAATTTGGTTTTCTGTGGCTTGAAGTTTAACCTGTGGAGAGTGCATATGGGAGATGGGGGTGGTTTTCTGGGATTTTTCCTCCCTTTGTCAAGTTGTGTACTGTGCAGGGCTCACTTTCTCCCAGGATGAGTTGACAAATACTCCATCTAAAGCAATCTTGATGTATATCCAAACCTCTTTCCGAGTGAGGCCAAGCACTTTGGCAGCTCCTTTTTGCAGTGAGGTTCTCCAGAGCTGACAGCTGAGGCACTGCTGAATGGGCCAGCACAGGGCTGGTGCTGATTAATGATGCAAACACAGCCCCGAGGAGCAATGCCTGAGCAAACAGGGGTGATGTCAGCCCTAGCAACAGATGGCAGAGCCCCTTTTCCCGTGCTCCACGGGCTGCTCCAGCACTTGGGGCTGGTGAATAAGGAACAATAAGGGTAGCACAGGGTTAACCACCACTTCTATCAGCGTTTTTGTGCTGCCTTCGCTCTTTCCCAGCAAAATGTCACTGGGTGAATTGATTATTTTTTTGTTTTGTTTTGCTGTCCAGATGCAAGAGAAAAGCGGCCACAAGCAACTTTTAGCTCTTGGGGCTGCCCGCTAAAAAGGGCACAATAAACATCCTTCCTGCAAATGTGGAAAAAGCAATTGAAGGTGGAGCTATTTTATAGAGGCTTCTGATGCTGTTGCAAATTGTTATGGGTCAGTTGCTATTTCTAACACTAACCTCAGCTGCTCAGGGTGGCTGGAAATGCCCGTGTTAATTACCATCAGGGTGAGGTCTTGTCTGTAGACACAAGTTGTATTGCTTTAACTACACTGGTATCATTAAAGCGGTACAAATACCCCGAAGTGAATGCAGTTACAGCGGTATAAATGAGCTTGTTTATCTTATAATCTATGCCAGTATAAAGCACCTTTATACCCATATAATTGCACTCACTGGGGGTTGTGCCAGTGTAAATGTTTTGGTACAAAAATCAATAACTGGCATGCTTGGAGGCTGTCTGGGGTCTGGCAGGCTGGAAGTGCTGTGCTGCAGCAGCTTCCATACTGAATGCTCAGCTATTTTTGTTTTTAATCTATCATTCTTGTCTTGACCTAGGAATAAAAATTTAATGGAAAGTTGAATTTATGGCGGCAGCAGAAATAGGGGTCGCAGGTGCTATCTTCCCTCCTTGAACTCCTGTGGCTGGGGGATGAAGGAACCATCTGAGCCACAGCACGGGAGAGGTCCCTTCCTGCACAGAGACAAGCAGAGGCCACCCCACAGACCCTCCTGGAGAAACATCAGTGATGGGAAAGAGAGTGATGTAGCCTAAAATAGGAGGTGGAGAGCTGCTTTGCAGCTTTCTGGGGCTGCTCTTTCTGGTGCTGCTAGCCCCAAATCCAGTAGGACCTGCAGGGGTAAGAGACAATCCCATTTTGCCTCCCTCATCTGACTCATGGGGATTTTTTCTTAGGACATAGAAGCTGTGACTCCCCCTGCCAAACTGTATGGACCTGCACCCATCTGTAAACTGCCTTTATAGTGACTGGAGAGAGAGAGATACCTCTAAACTACATTTTATCTCCTCTTAGCTTAAATATCTAAAAAACCCACATATAAATCATGCTTAAGCGGTGCCTGCTTCTCTGCTTTGACTGTACAAGGATGTTTGTCAGCTGGGTAGGATGCAGGTACACTGAGTCTTGCCTGTCCTGGTTAAGCAGGGTCCTGTTCTGTTCCAAGGCACCTGTGCTGGCCCATGGCTTTGAGAGAGGTTTTGGTGGTGTGGCTGCAGAAATATTACTGACTCTTGAAGAAATCCATGTACTAAAAATGTGTTTACTCTCACTTCTTTGTCCTCCTTCCTTTAGCCGACAAAGCAAAACTAGTTTGGGGCACTGGGTGTCTTAGTGAACTTTTAATTAACTGTTTGCTCATTTCACTTTTTAATGAACTCTTGTTCATTATTTTGCTACTTTGCACTGTGCCTACCTTGAATCATTTCTGCCTGGTTGTGCAAGCATTTCTTCTGGAAGAGAAAAGGTCCTGGTTTTGGACCACCATCACCACTCTTTGAAGTAGCCACCAGGACTGCCCAGTCCTCAGCAGTTTGCTCAGCTCTGTCTGTCACTGTTACCAGACATCATGGCCCTTTTGAAAACAGTGGGGTTTAGTTCCTGGGATTAGATCTATGGCTGTCCTGACTGATGTAGTCCCATCCCAGCTGCCAACACAGTCTCCGGTCCCTGTTCCCAACTCCTGCATGTCTCCATGATTCCCCACGCAATGGCTCTTAGCTCAGTGTGCCTGAGCAGATACAGGCTGTTAAGAAGCTACCTGATAGTGATTTAAGATTTTAAAGCATCTTAAATGTTTTAAAAACCGAATCCATCTACCTTTTACTTCTGAGTGTTTCAATTTCACCAACCACCACCTACAGGTTATAGTTACAACCTGATCCTTTTGGATCCTGCAGGACCAGTTTCTAGATTTAGGGCTGTGCTATTGCTGTAAAAACAAAACTGCAAGTAAAAAGAATAATTTGGGTGAGTGAGGAGGCCTAATAGATTCATCAAGGGTTATACAGCACAAACACTTCAAAGCATCCGCACAGGATCCTGCTGTGAAATGCCACAGCCTCCTTCCACAAGGAGCCCAAGGAGCAAATGCTCTGCATATTTTAAGGAGGTACTGAGTCTTAGCCTTAAGACCCCCAAAACTCATAGTTTTTCCTTGCATAGAGACTCCATGTCAAGTGTTTTTGCATTATTTTTACCTACATTTACCCATTTTTTTATCTCAAGGAGGACTTTCAAAATTGCTCAGGTTCTTAAAACATGTACCTGAGAGACTGAAGTGCTTTAAATGTGCTTCTGCTATGCACTGCACCAGTCTTCAACACATAGTTTTACTTTTATAGCTAAGATTCTTTATCTGTAAAATGGGAGAAGTCTTTTTAACCTGAGAAGGGGCTAACCTCATACATCACACAAGCTTTTGGTGCTGAATTCATTGGCATTTATAGAGTACAATGTAATCTTTGTGTGCTAGATGTTGTTAAAGAACATGATTTTAAGGTTCTTAGATTTGCCTGGAGTTTATTTTTTTAAAATTATTTTTAAGTGCATATTCAAACTATCAAGTCACTGAGGAATGAAGCTTTATTTCCAACTTGTTAAAACATACTGAAAACTATGGAAAACAGGTAACTCAGTGTTGTTTTGAGTCCCATGTTTGAGGCAGTTTTATTCCCTTCAGTGCTGAATAAAAAAAATGTAACTGATCTGTAAATCAACCCTTTGATGCAGTGAAACTGCCAGAAACCAAAACTGATCTGGCTCAAATGATAGACACTTACTCTGGCTGACAACTTATACATTTAATTGGAAGCTACAGCTTTTGAAATGAATTGGACAGGGTGAAATCATCACAGTCTCAGATGTAGACAATGACAGAAGCCAGTATGTTCAGTTCTCTTCATTGAGGCTTGTAACACAGAAAAAGCTGCTGATCTTACTAGATTGCAATTGAAGATATTTGCCCTTCACTGAATAATGAGCTTGCAATCACATTTTGCTGAAACAGGTTCTTTGTACAAATGAAACTTAAATCAGAAGGAAGTTAAATCTCATTTCTTATTCTTCGATCAAAACCTTCATGCTTGAGTGCCTTGTAGAGAGGAACATTAGGCTCACATTTCTGTAATCTTATTTGTTATTCAAGATTTGCTTCTGATAGCTTAAACTACTGGGAAAAAAAAACTTCAAGAAAAAAGAAAAAAAAAACCAACAAACCCACACCCATACAGCCTTAAAAATGGAAAATCAATTCATTTTCACCACTTTGGAAAGCCTTCCATTATAAAGGGAGAGCAAAGCAAGTAGAAAAGAACTGCATGCATCCAAAGTCACCAAATCTTTTCACTTGTTCCCAGGGCTCGGACAACAATGCCACTATGAAAATAGCACTGAGGAGGAAGGGCATGCTGGGTAATGAGATGCAAATGAGCACACCAAGCGTCCCACTCTGCCTTGGAGCCTTTGTATCCAGTAGTGCAATAACAACCAGCTTTTGAGTCATGATAGGTTAGCACAGAATAGGTTTCACAATGGGTGTGTGTATTATCCTCATGGTTCTCCTCAGCTTGTGGTCAGCAGGGTAGTTAAACATGGCATCCATTTCAGTGAGAGTTGCCTAAATTAAAACTAGCTGAAATAAGAGTGTCAGAATTAATTGTAACAAACTCAGTGTGAGACCTTGTGAAGGGAGAAGGCCATTTTTATTTTATTTAACTTGATCTGGAAGTTGATTTTTCTTATTCTCTCATACTCTGCACACCAAGGCATAGGTATTCAAGTGCTGTGGCGAAGATGACTCTTGTGGGAAATTGAAGTCCTCACTGTGTCTCTTGGGTTCTTCTTGACTTAAAAGGAACTGAACAGGTCTTGTTTTAAGCAGGTCTTCCAAAACATTTAGGGCTTAACAGAACTTTGCATTGCAATTTGGCATATTTCTGCTTCTGTAAGTCATTGCTGGCTGTCTTCATCTCATCCTGGATCTCTTTAAGGCCATTATCTGTCCTTTTCTTAGCATGGTATTGTAGGTGATGTGCTGGAACCTTGTTGCCTTCCTCCTGTTACCAAACCACAGATCTCCTGCTGACAGGTCAATGCTGGGACCTTAGCAATGTACCCAGATGTAATCAGCATGTTCCCCAGTTATCTGCTTGGTTAGCAGTATAGATCATTCCTTTAAACCTGACTGTTGTTTCTTTGAGTACTTTCACACATACACGTTTCCATTCCTGTTTCATCCATATCCATCATATTTCTAAAAGGGACCTGTGCAAGAGGGAGGCATCTAGGGAGACTTGGATTTACTCAAAGGACTGAGCTGTTTCACAAGGCTGGGCAGTGGGCTGGCTTCACAGAGAAAAGCAGCTACCGTTCCTGTTCTAGTTTTGCAGTGCATTTTTGCTGTTTGTTATGTGCTGAGCCACCAAAGTGGGGGTCACGCCTAACACTGTATTTTACCCTTTGATAAGAGTTTATAAATCTGTGCTCAGAGAAGCAAAAAAAGGACAAATCTTAGGAAATGCTTAGTGCTGTTACCTCTGAGCTTTATCATATTATTAGTTAATAATATCTTACAAGAAGTAATTTTTTTCCTTTTAGGTCACAAGGCACTTTAGAAAGAAACATATCCATTACCCCAGTTTTATGGGAGGGAAAGCTGAAGCACGGAGACATAAAATGTCCCATGTAAAGTTACAGACCAAGACAGAGGGTGAGCTGGAAATCTAACAGAGGTGTCTCAGTATGCTTTCTCAGGCAGGAGACCACCTTGGGAAAGGTGGCAGATCTTGACAGTGCTGAGTGTGAGTTGCATGTCATGAAAGAGGGCCGTGTATCTTTTCTGTGAGGCTTCTTTCCACAGCTCTGTCTTCTGCCTCCAAATCAGCAAGAGCACCTCACCAATTAATCATTTTCTTATTGGAGATGAAGATGAGATTGACTTGACCTGGGGAATCTGCAGGTGGTGCAGGGCACCACTCTCACCATTGTGCTTTACTGAGCTGGAGACAATTGATGGTCATGAGGCATTGGCACCCTTTTTTTTAACATATTTTGGGAAAAAGCTGGTGTTGTTTTTCTGTTGGTAAGAACAGTGCTTGGTTGAGGGGAAAATGGAAAATCACTTCTCTTTAAAAGGTAATGGGAATGTGTAGGTTGGGGGGAGGGGGAACTGACAGCTGCGCCCTGCACACCCTCTGCACCTCCTCCACTACTGAGAAGGGAAAACACCAGGACTTCATCAGGCTGTGACCTATGCATATCTTATACAAAAGCATTCATTGGAGACTTTTTTATTATTCTTTTTTCCTTCTTTTGTTATAATATGCCAGAAAAAGAGATTGAACAAGAAGTTATGATGTATTCAGGTCCAAGGTACAGAATATTTACATAGCCCCTTTCCACTGAAAGTGACACCACTACCACCACCCTTGCTGCAGATATTATATGTCTTCATTCCTGCAGTGAAGTTAATTAGCATAAACTATATCCAGAGTCTAGTTAGGCTTAGTTGTTGCTTTTGCAGAATTATGAGGCCTTTGTGCACAAAAAAATTAAAGAAAATTGTTTGATGATGATGTGTGCTGGTTACTAAGCTAGCCACCAGTTAGATATATTTATAGCTGGTTTTGCCTCTAATAATGATATGCTAATTATAGCCCAAATAGAATTCTGTAATTTCTCCCTGAAAATGGAAGCAATGCAGGGAGATGTTAAAATCTGAGGCATCATATTAGCAATTAGGTTTTTAGGTGGCACTGTGCTTCTGAAGGGAAGAAAGCGAAAGAAGATATGAGTGCTATTTCTATTCTTACGTATTTGTTTGAGCCTAAATAAAGCATTTGAACTTGAAAACCTTCTTATCCTACAAAGCATGAACTTATCTGTGGAATGTTTTAGAAGAGCTAAGCCCCTGTGGGACAGTCCCTCAAGGGCATTTGCTCGGCTGTTCCAGAGCATCACAGCCCCAAGAGATGACTCAGGCGACAATGACAGCGCGGAGAAATTGCTCATCAGTTGTGCTATAGGGGCCAGTGCAGCCTGGGCATGTTGAATATTATAGATATTGCAGCTATGGACTGCAGACTGTGTTTGTAATGTTAAGGGTAGGTCCTGAGGGATCATTTTAGTGGGCAGGCATTTTGGGTTGCACTTTGAGTTTCATCCCACCTGAGTTCAAGAAGCACATCACTGTGAAATGCCTGAAGCCATTTGCAGTCCAAAGTGACCAAAATCAGGTGGTGACTGTGGTTTGATATAGCATCCTTTGCAGAGCTTATCCTGCTGTCCACAGCGAGTTTGGATTTGGCTTCTTCTTGGCCAAACACAACTCACTGCCATCACTCTTATATCAAGTAAGAATAATGATAATTTCTGCTCCAGAAATGTGAAAGAATTGGCACCTTAAATACAACTCCTGTAGCAAGTAAATACTGAGGGGTATTATAAAATATGAGATTTAAGCCATGCAGCTGGGAGATAACAAATAAAATGTCATCAGCAAAGAGCAGGAAGACAGGGTGAAGAAATAAGCCTTGCAGTCACAGAACTATTTGTCTGACCTCTGTCAACCACAAGGCTTTCAAAAGTATTTTGAAGGACAGTATAATTAAAAACATGAAAATAAATAGAAAACGGGATAAAAGTGCTCGTGGGTTTACCAGAAGTAAATTGTATCGGCCTATCTTGATGTCATGGATAAGATGAATGATGTTCTAAGAAATACTTTGTATGTCATCTACGTGGACTTCAGTAATGCATTTGATATGGTTGCACTGCAGAATTTATGAGGCACGAGGACGCGGAGATTAATTGTTGAATTGATATTGCATATGGGTCTGGCTCAGGAGGAAATAAAAATT
>VYZP01015442.1:0-10914 GCA_013400635.1 Hypocryptadius cinnamomeus | reverse complement strand
CTGTGGGCAACCTGTTCCAGTGCCTCACCACACACAGAGTAAAGAATTCCTTCCTAAAGTCTAATCTAAATCTACACTCCTTCAATTTCAGTCCATACTGCCTTGTCCTATCTCTACACATCCTTGTAAAAAGTCTCTCTCTGACTTTGTTGCAGGTCCCTGTTAGGTACTGGAGTGTGCCATAGAGTCTCCTTGGAGCCTACTCATTTCCAAGCTGTCTCTCACCATTTTTTTCATAGGAGAGGTGTTCTAAACTTCTGATCATCTTGTTGGCTCTCCTCAGGACTTACTCCATGTCCCACTCCATGTCAGGGACTCCACTGCTGGATGTAGCACTCCAGGTGGGGGTCTTACCAGAATAGAGGATGAGGGGGAATCACCTCCCTTAAGCTTCTGGTCATGAAGATTTTGATGAAGCCCAGTATATGGTTGGCTTGTTTTGCTGCTTCCCACCAATTAGAACAGAATTTCATGAAGATGAGGAACTTAACAGCTCTCACTCCCCAGTTAAGTTTCTTGGAATAGAAAAATAAGTCTCCAAATGCTGAAATGCTGTCTTGAAGTCATAATAATGCATAACAATGCAAATCCTATTGCCCTAAAATAAATAAAGTCAGAAAACAAGATCCTACAGGTTCAGCTTGCATAAACCTGCCTCTAGCCTTTCATACATTAATGTTCTATGGGAAAATCCTTCTGAGCATGGACAGGTGATTATCTGTCTTGGCATACAGACACAGTCTTGGCAATTAAATTTCTAACCAAACATCCTTCTGTTCCCCACTCCCTCAATTAAAGACAGTTGCTCTACTCTTTTTTTCTGGAGCCCAGAATGCTTTTCTGTCCCCAAAAACCTGAAAGTGTTCCCAATACCAGAGGTCAGTGACAAAAAAGAAGACAGAGGCTTCTTTTAGGAACAGATCCTAGTCATTTAACCCAAAGCAATGTATGATCTTGAGACATGAGTTTGTCCCTCTGCAACATGTGTGTATTTGTCACACATCAAGGTTATGGCCTTGCATATAACTTTTTTTATTATTACTCTTTCTAATTTTGTCACTCCTCCTTAATAAGTCCTGTATAAATGGAATCACTGTGTTTTTCAAACAGAGACATAGGAAATACAATCACAGAGCATACATGCTTCTTCTGGAATAAGATGAAAATTCACACATGAAATTCAGGGTGTAGATAAAAGATTTGGAAGAAAATATGTGGACGTTTCTGCCAGAAGTATTCTAAATGGAAAATAATTGGAACTATTCATCTTAAATATCCCAGTCTCAGTCCTCAGTCTTGACGAATAGGAGTACATCATAGAGCAACTGACACCTGAGCAGGCTGTGAATATTTTCAGGGACAAATGTGAGATCTTCAGAAGAATGTGAGATTCTTCATGCAGGAAGATCCATTTTTAAAGTTCCCTCACCCTAGCTTCAGTCACTGCAGTGACTATGAAGCACACTGAGCTCTCAGCTAATTTATGAAGACATTTACAGATTCCCACATAAAACCAGTGCTGCAAGTTTGTAAAAGAGATTTTTCATTTCTTTGCTTCTAATGCACCCAGTATGATAGAAGCAACGTATCTTGCTCCCATTTGGGATCACTTCAAATACATATACAGAAACTTCATTTTAAAAACCTCCTTTGAGGAGGAAGGATCTGTCTTCCTATTTCAGGACTAAGTGAAGAATGTTATGATCATCCCATAGGATCTGAATTACAAAGAGAATTTGGCCAGATCAGTCTTTTGTTTCATAACACACCCAAAGTGTACACAAATGCCTCAGGTTTGCACATACCCTGGTCTGGTTTATTGTTCTAATTAAACACTAGACCTGTCTACAGCTTTTTAATTACTTTTTTTTCTGTTGAAGTTTTTTTTAAAAACAAGCAGTATTAAACTTTGCTTTGCAGTTTCAGATATCCCCAGTCTCAATATCATCAAGCAACATCATAATGCCACAGAGGTGAGAGTAAAAGAAAAGTGCAGATAGTTTCTAGAGGCTCTCTGGAGCTGGAAAAGATGGAAGACATAAAATACAACATCCATGCACTTAGCTGACAGTGGCTAATTTTCTGTCTGGAAAATAGCTGCAGTAGAACTTACAAATGGAAATAAAGATAATTAAATTCACTAGGCACTCTAAGAGAGTTCTGACTAGTTTCACAGGGATTGTTTCCAACTCTCATAGTGTATGGAAAATCTACAAATGCAACACAGTAGTTTTCTAATTAAAGTGTGTGCCCATATAAGATTAAAATATATCCAACTGCTTTCAATTATTATTCAGCAATATTTAATTGAAAGAACAGATGAAGAATTTTATTTTTTCAGTGTTCATGGCACAGCTGGGCTCCTACTTATAATGCCAGAAAGACACTGCCTGGGGAGGGATCTCTAAGCCTTGTTTTAGTACCCAAAAAGCACTCTGATATGCATTTGGACTGAGCATTTAATATATAGAATATACAGAAACCTTTAATTAGAAGAGTAGTATAGGAACAACTGCCTTGGGTTAGACAAATGCCGGTCTAATCTTGTACCCTTTTTCATGAAGTGACCCAGAGTGAATGCCTACCAAACCTAAGAATATGGTACATGTACTGTGATGGTACACACCGTGCTCCCCAGCTCCAGTTTAAGTGACTGCTGATTCAGAACTGCTTGTCCTTATTATTAATAGCTCCTGATAGATTTTCCCCTATGTTTTCTCCAACTGGTTTCCGAAAGCATGGAATCTTTCAAAAATTGATGTGTCTTACAGCACCAAACTTCACAGATTAACTGCTTGTTAACAACCTTTTCTTGTTTTGAAAGCTCCATCTGACAGGAGTTTTTGGCATCTTGTTGACAGTCATGATATTATAAACACATATATCTGCCTTCAAATGTCTTGTTCCCTAGTCAAATACTGCTAGACAATATATGTATAGGATTTCTTGTTTACTGTCCTGCTCTTTTCTGTATTTTCATTTCTCTTTACCATTCTGGGGACAGTGGGACAGGTAACTGGATCTATAGGGAGTTTTCAACAAATACATCCATCATGGATTTCTACAAGAGATGTTTTGTGTGTGTTTGATTATTTCTTCTCTGAACATTTCTATTTGTGTAGGCTTTTTCTTTGCTTTTGATCGCTATTGAACACTGAGCTGAAGTTCTAAATGAGCTGCCTACAATGTCCTCAAAATACTTTTTTTTGAAGTGACATTAGTTGACACAAAGATTTTCATTATATGTAGCTTCTCAAGACTGTTTCCTTTAACACGTTGCATTCCATTTATCAGCATGTAATTTCATTTGCCACTTTACAGTGCAACCACTCATTATGGAACTTTCTGTAACTCTTTGAATCACACATCATCCTATTCACCCTGTTATCAAATTATTCTTGACTGTGTTAAAGTGGCACAACATTCATCCTAGCTTTTTATGGACTATACTGAGAAAATGCATCCAACTGGAAAAATCACAGTTTCTTTCTTTCTTGTAACTCCTTAATTTAATATATCATAGGTCCACAAGAAGATCTCTTTCCATAACACTCTGGTTTCCTTAAAAGATTTTGGAGAGGAACTGTGCCAAAAGCATTGTTTCAAATCCAAATAAATATTATTTCTGCCAACCAATTTGCATCATCAACAGTTTCTTCAAAGAATCCTTATATAGTTATTAAATATGATTTGCTACACAAAAGAAGTAGTAGTTATTTGCCATCATATAACAGTAATAAATGTGTTAAATTTCCTTAGGTTTTAACATGATTTTGTTCTGTTTAGTTGATAAGGTCTGTAGTTCCTTCCACTACTCCTGAAATATTTTTAAAATTAGTGGTGTGTGAAGCATCTTCTAATTCACTGGTAACAGAGCATTCAGTGTAAGGATTACTTAAATATTACAGTTGGCAGTTCAGTAATTTTACAAGTGAGTTCTTTTAGAATTCTACAGAGAATACCATCTGCCTTAAGTAATTAGTGTTCATTATATTGATTTATTTTAGAATGTCTTCAAATGTCTTTTTATGTGAGACAGTCCCACAGTGTAATCTTGAAGGCTAATTAAGCTGATTCATTAAAATACATTATATATAGCTGAAAGTAAAATTCCTTACAGTTCCTAGGAACAATGGGTGCAAACCACATGCACAGAATGAGTGACTGCATCTTGGAAAGCTACTCATGAAAGGTTTGTAGTGATGATCCTGTGGAAAAGCAATAAAATCTCACTTGAATGCCAAAGACATTGGTAAATTTGCTACTAATCCTAAAAGTGAGAAAGTAGGAGCTAAGACAAAAATCAGAAGTTCCTAAGTAGGAACTTGATTGAAAATAGGATCTGCACAATTTTACCTTATGTAGAACATTAATAACACATTACTAGAGTACACTGTTGTTGTCAGCTGTTTCATATAAGCTCCAAAATATTGCAAAAAATACAGAGGAAAGTCAGAAAAATAATCAGAAAACTGAGAGAGACCAATGAACTTAGATACTTCAACATGCTTGAAAGTCATATTGTTTATTCCCCAAAAATCCTATGCTGATAGAATGACAAAAGAAAATATAGGGGGAATATGGATACATGTTGATGTCAAAAATTCTGCAAGTCCTTAAATAAATACATAAGTAAGTAACTCAGCTGACAGTGTGGGTGAGCACAAAAATGACCCTGAATTGCTGCTGACAACCTGATACCTGAATGACTGAATCATTTTCTTTGGTAGAGATGCATTTCTTTTCAGATCGTTTGTCTTTCATGTACTATTGAATGTAAGATGTGTCTCAGTGACAGATTGACTGATTGAAACAGGACAGAGAGAAACATCATTAAACATTTAAATATTTTTCTGGGTCATTTTTGAGGACATATCTTGAAGAGACCAGGCTGTCTTTGAAGTTAAAAAAACCTACCATCATGTAGCAGTTGAGCCAAATTCTTATTTTTATAGTTTGATTTATGTAATTGAAATCCACTTTTTTCTTGGAAAGACAGGTGCAACCAAACCCAATGATATAGCTCCTACTCATAACACTCAGAGGTATCTTGAAAATCTGAATTCTCTGCTGATAACCATATAAAAAATGTACCCTTTTACTCAAAAAATTTTCCCAATATTTTTGATGGAAAACAAATCTGGAAGCGCATGACAAACATATTTATTACTGTAATCTCTTTGGTCTTGTGATCTGTTTTTTATATGGTTGTTTGACATTTCACAATTGGTTAGAATACAGCATTACTGAGTGAGATTTTTAACTAATCTAATTATTTATCAGCAAAGGACACCTAAAGATATGTGTCAGCAGAGCCAAACAGCAAATCAATGATGAATATCAGTTGTTCAATCCCTCAAGAAAGTAATTCAAATGAGAAGAGGAAAAAATGGCAATGATATACTAACATGGCTTCTTCTTAAAAACATGTTCAAAAAGCATAAGTTTATTTTTTTTCAGACATCTTGAAATATGACATTCACTCTCTAGTGTTTAAGTTGTCTCAAGTCCCTCAGAAGTCTTGTGTGTATCTATGGGAAGGGCAAAGGACTTCAAAGTGTTGGTGGGTGAGAGGCTGCACATGACCCAGCCATGGGCACTCCCAGCCCAGAGAGCCACACGTGTGCTGGGCTGCATCCAGAGCAGTGTGGGCAGCAGGGGAGGGAGGGGATTCTGCCCCTCTGCTCTGCTCTGCTGAGACCCCACCTGGAGCACTGCATCCAGAGCTGGGGTCACAGCACAGTGAGGATGTGGAATTTCTGGAGCAAGCTCAGAGGAGGCCACCAAGTCAACTAGAGAGAAGAAATATCTGTCCTATGAAGAAAGGCATGAAGACTGGGTTTGTTCATCCTGGAAAAGAGAAGGGTTACCTAATTGCAGGCTTTGAGTACCTAAAGGGTATTGACNAGGAGCCATTGCAGGCCCTGTGCCTGCTACAAAAGGGAGCCTATAAGAAAGATGGAGAGGGTCTTTTTACAAGAGCATGTAATGAAAGGACAAGTATTCAGACTGAAAGAGAGGGAAATTAGATTGGATATTAGGAAGTTCTTTACTGTGAAGGTGGTGAGGCACTGGAAGAGGCTGCCCAGAGAAGTTCTAGATGCTCCATCCCAAGAAATTTTTGCATGGAGCTCTGAGCAACATGGTCTAGTGTAAGATGTACCTGTCCAAAGCAGAAAGGTTGAAACTATATGATCCTATAAGTCCTTTCCAAACCGGGCTATTCTATGAGTCTATAATCCTGAAATTCTGATTCATTTCCTTGACATCCTTCAGTCACTGGGACCAGCAATCACTTAGTAGCTCTAGAAGAGCTACAAAATATTAAGATTTTATTGAAGTAAATATGGAAATTAATAATAAAACCAGTGATTTTATTCATTGTATTTTTACTGATCCCAGACTTTTTAATAATATGCCATCTGATGTGGGATAGTCATAGAATTATCTTTTAAAAATTATATTGGAAAGTTGTGTCTGTAGTTACACAATTATTACAAGAAGACTAGAATTCTGGTGTTTGAGCCCATACTGAGCTCACACTGTGCTATCAACACTGCAGAGACGAGTTTTACGTGGGGAAGAGAGTAAGCAGTAAGGATGTTCACTGCTAAGATGTACACAAAATTCACTTCAAAAATAAGTGAGTCTCACTACAACAAACTGCAAGCCATTCAGTGTGAAAAGGACACTCTGCACTCCAACTGAAGCTCTTCTACTTCAGAGGGAATAAAGATTAATTGGACAAGAAAACAAGCTGACACTCCTGTGTAGGAAGGACTACTGCTGTCCCTGGCAGGCGTGAACTGTGCCTTCCTCAGGTGCCCAAAATAATTTCAGTGGTTTTTTCAGTGGTTGTTCAACGTGAAAACAATCTGTCCTGAGTAAAGGCCTGGGCCTCATGATTTAGCCTCCCTGTCCTATCTACAGACTGGAACATGATGCTGCATTCCTGAAGCAATAGGCTTGGAAGATCAGGTTAAGTACCCTGCTCTATCAGGTTCTGATTATCTATCAGGCTGTCAGGTTCTGATCCCTGGAGGATGGACAAATGCCAGAGATCACCAATGAAGATTAAAACCCCTTGGTGACTCATGGGATTTAAGACATACTTTTGTTATCTTGGTTCACATGAGAGCACTCCAGGGATCTTTTGCACCTCTTCCCTAAGCAGAATATCATCAGGAAGGGTTTACTCCATCTACACAGTATTGATACTGCACACAAATCTTTGGATTCTCCTGTACCATCAGGCATGAAAGATAAGTATTGCAATGCTAAAAAGGAAGGCAACCTGAGTCACATTTTAAAATTAATGTCTATTTGACCGCAAAACAGTAGGTTGATTAAGAGATTTTGATGTCTTAATAGACAAAAAATTTCTTACGATAATGAATATCTCTGTAACTGTGCATATCTTCACTTTTGTGAGCAATAGAATGTTTGTGAAGACTTGAATTTTGATATCCAAATTTGCAAAAGATTAAGTTCTGAAAATGACACACCCACAGGCTTGCAAAATACCATGGTTTTAGATAAAAACAGTACAAATCCAAAGCTGTATCTACCAAGAAGTAATGAGACAGCAAAACTTGGAAACTGCAACACTTTGATAAACAGCTAACACCATATTAACTGCTACAGCTTTCTAACCCAGGAATTGTTTTGGAATATGAGTGCTTTTGCTGACAAGGACAGTATCAGGACAACAGGAGCTCTTCTGCAACCCTCTGGGCTCTTTATTTTAGTGTTATCCTTTTAGTAGACACTCAGTTCTATTTAGGTCAGTCAGTGCATGGAATAATTATGCTCTGAAAAGAAATATTCATATCAGAAAGGGAAACTGCCCTATTTAACAATGGTTGAAAATAATTAAGCAATGCCAGTGATAGGGAAAATTTCACAGCAGGCAATTGTAACAATGATAGGTCATGCTTGCACAGTGAAAGCTTTGACACAAAGCTCGTGTCACTGTTAGCTCGATGGAGAGTTAGTCACTCTGTATTAGTAAGCACTTGACTGTATGATTTCCTAACAGAAGGTCCAAGACATGTCGGAACAATTTTTAAAATACTGAGAATTCCTTTTTTCATGCTGCAGAGCCATGGTTCTTCCAGGAGGTGGGAAGGAACATGCAGTGCAAAGCTGTTCTGGTGCTTTACAGAAATACACATCGATATGGATATGTCTCTAATCTGTAAGAGTTTTCCAGCTCTGCTTTCCTTAACACTGTGTCAGACTTCTCCTAAAAATTTTTATTTTTTTACCTCATAGCTGAGCTTGAAAAATTCACTTCTGTGTAACAGCTGGAAAAGTCTCAGCCTGAGGACAGTTTTCACCTTCATATTTAAACCAAATATTAAAACAACTTAAAAAAAATCAAAAACTACGACAAACATATTGAAGTGCTCCACTGAATTCAGAAAAGAAGTGCAGGATTCACACAGAAGGCTAAGCTAGGTATTGAATACCACATCCAGCACTCAGACCTTGAATTAATTTCATAGAGCAGATCATCTTCCTATGCAAATCCTGTCTCGTTGTGTACACATGCAATAAGGTTGAAACAAAGACTGTGTTGGGCTTTGATTCTCCATCTGTACCTGTGAGAATCTGATCTTCGCAGCTCTGACTCCTCACTGCTTGCTAAATGCAAGTAGACACTGGACCACTCAATTTACTAGGCCTAATGATAAAGCAGATCTAGATCTTAGATCTTAGATCTTAGCAGATCTGAGTAGCTCTTACACAGATCTACAACCGAGTTAACTAATAGGCTGAAGTTTCCTGAAGTTTGAAAAAGCGTAGGCAGAAAAATGGCTATAACTTACCTTTAGTAATGATATTTCCCCCCAGTTATATGCCATGAAATGTCATTTCTAC
The DNA here is from genome assembly GCA_013400635.1 of Hypocryptadius cinnamomeus. NCBI lineage: Eukaryota > Metazoa > Chordata > Aves > Passeriformes > Zosteropidae > Hypocryptadius > Hypocryptadius cinnamomeus. Next base: position 2,031 of record VYZP01015442.1, on the reverse strand, counting down.
ATGATCCTCTTCTCACTGCCTGTGCTAGAACCTGCAGAGAAAGTAAGAGTTGGTGGCTACGGCAGCACCATCCTCACAAAGGATCCCACCACACAAGCCTTCCTAGATGTGTAAAGTCTGTTTCTTTTGCAGTACCAGGGCAACAAGGACATGGGAGAGGACAGACTCCCTTCATCTTATTATTCTACTGCAAACATACAGTGTTGCTGCATGCAATACAATACAGATGGGAAGAGCATTCTTCAGTTTTGTCTCAAAAGCAATCTCCACCATAGCATCCTTAGGCACTTCCTAATGACACATCCCTAATTAAACAGAGGTCATGGTCAAAACACATGAACAAATGACAACTTAATAGCTAGGCTGGTCACATTGCAATTATAACAAAAAATAAAGGGTTGAGAGCAAAAAATTCTACTCTGGACACAGAAAAAAATCTTGAGCTTTAACCTTCTTAACCTACAAAGCTTCAGGTTTTGTGTCTCATCTTTCTGCAGGACATTTGCAATATGTTTCTCTCCATCACCTCCGTGACTTTTCAGATAAGTCCTCCATATCTGTGCAGTGTGATGTGCACAGTAAAGCTGAGTCTCTGAGGAAAAGACTTCAGCTAGTACCTGAATGAATGTTTGGCAAATTTATTGCTTCATTTACATACTGCTTTTTAAAATAAACTAAATCATTAATTTTAATTAAAATGTGTGTAGTACAGCAAGATTTTAAAGAAAAGTCCCTAGAGCTATCAAAGCAATCTTTTCACATGGCAACTAAAGACTTGTAACTTACCTCCAGGAAAATGAGATGTTACTGACATTTAAGGTAATTTTGTACTTTTGCTGCAAATACAGAGTGATCATGCCACAAACCTTTGCATTTGAATAAATACATATTTGACTGCACCGGTATCAGGGATAATAACAGTAGCCTCTGTTAGACTTTTTGGTAAGTGTGGTTATCTTCAGTATCCATCCAGGACACAAAATGAAAGGCATCAGAGCCCTTCCTGCATACTCAACATATTCTAAAGAATGAAAGCCTAACTATATTTTCAATAGCTGGAATTATGATTAGGTCATTCAAGTGGAGAAATTATAGATGCTTCCAGAGAATGTAGCACTGGTTACTGATGCAAAAGTGGTGCCTCAAAAAATTAAATTTCAATGACTATTTGAAAACAGGCTTTCCTTTTGATGTGTAGATGTGACTCAAATTTGCATTAATTAGAATTATCATTGTGGTATGAAAAGATCCAATACACCTTTGTCTAGGAAAATACCCACCTATAATATTGAGCAATAATAAATCAGATAATTGGAACTTTTAGAAGGATACTGTTTGCACAATAAAACCCTTGTATTTGGTATATTTATGCAGTTTTTAAGAAGAACTGTTTCACTTTTTTTTTTCCAGTCATCATTATAATAGAAAACACAATTATTTTCTTATGTCTGATTATCTCCTTATAGCAAAATTTCTGCCATGTTGCCATACTTCTATCAGTACATCTTTATGGCTGAGTGATAGAAGTGTGTACTTTTTACTGCTCGACTTAGGAGATACAGGACAGAAAATTTAGCCCAAGAGGGCCTGAAAAAGTCTAACATTAGGAAACGGTACCCATTTGCTCACATTAAGGCAAGATAACTCCTCACTGCATCTCCCTAGTGTCTCCCTAGAAACTTCATATGCTGTTTTTCAGTCAAAAATTACCCCAGTCTAACAATGCTTCACCCACATTTCTCTCTAGTGGTGGAAGCTATGAGGAGGGACAACATAAAAATGATTGCATCAAGTCCAGACTGAAATTTACACAATGAGAAATTCCTTAGGTTTCATTATGGAAACTTTGCATGCCATTGTGGAGGCATTAAGAGCCATGGTGTATGGAAAAGGAATTTTTCTCAACGGCTTTTTCTTTTAAGGCAAGTTACAACAGATACCTCAGGTGCTACATCCAAATTTCAACACTGATTCCCATGAAAGTTAACCACAGTGGAATTCCTGCAGTGGCAATTGCATTCATAGCATTTA
>VYZP01015432.1:0-14542 GCA_013400635.1 Hypocryptadius cinnamomeus | reverse complement strand
TTTCACCTGCTATTTTATCATCCATGCCATGTCATTAGAGTCTTCTGCCATTCTTTATTATCTTTTTACCTAGCTTTACCCTTAACTTTTTCACCCTAAACAGCTTTTGTCACTGTCCATACTCAAGGATTACTTCCTTAAGTTTTAATCCAGAGCATTTATTCCCCTTTATCAATAGGAGGGCATGTTCTCTTATTTTATGATAACTTTAAGAGCTTTTGAAAAGAAATCTGGTCCAAATGCTTTTATAAAATCATATATGCACAGCAAACAGTCCTTCTTTGTCCATCTTCTTCATTTTCAGCATAATGTAGCTCTGTTAGATGAGGATTGCCTATACAAAATTTATGATTTTTCCCAAATAACTAGTACATATAATTTCTTCCTCATATAGGCATATTGATCAGTATTTCATTTTACCTAACTGGAATCCTGTCCAAAAGTGGTCCCACAGCAGCCTGGTACTGTAATGCGGAAGAAATTGTAAACTTAAAGTTGTGCATCAGTTCAGATATTCAAGATTTTGAGAGCTCTTGAGTGAACACCATGAAGAGTTTGCAATTTTTATTTTTTTTTTAATTTGCTGCCTCATCTCTTGATATTTTATTCTGAGATAGAGCCTTCATTGTGTTTCCCAAAGACTCCTGGTGTGGAAACTTTTCATGAGTTCCTTTCAAGGCAAATGAAACTTCACTCAATTTTTTTAGTACTGCACCTATACTAGTGAAATAATGCAGTCACTGCATAGGTTCTGGTTGTTGTGGTCTGTTCACAAGGAACAGAAAACAATTGGTATAGGTTTGAGACGCAGGAGCTCCACATGCTAGGTTTGCAGATCAGCAAGAATTTATACGTGTCTCCTGGCCACCTGATGCTTTTTAAGATGAATCTCTGCACAGCTCTGGTAGACTCCAGCTACTTTGGCTTATGTATTAGCTAACACTCACTTCTTCAACCATATTATTATCTTCTCTTACCTTTGACTGATATATGCAAACTCAGGATATGTTCCTAATATTTAAAATTGTTTCCAACTTCAGTGCAAAGGTGAGTGTTAATCAACTTCTGTTATTAAGTTCGTTAAACTTTCTCTGGTATGAGAAAATATGTATACCTCCAAATAGCAATCAGTAACTGTCCAAAGGATAGTCATCATCATGGTGGCCTCAAAACCTGTTGGAGAACAACTGGTCTAGCAATCCATTATCAAGATTGGATTTTATAGCTTCCTTTCTGTTTTATTCCCCAGGATACTCACTTAAATACAATTTAAAGGTTAGATGCTTCCTTATACTTGTGCAGCTAAGAGCTAAATTATGTTGTAAGGGAACTGTGGCTTAAAATGACAGAGCAATAGCAAATTGACATTTTCTACCTCTCCTTCTGCAGAAAACTGTCCAAGTGTTACTATAGAATTGAATTATGAAAGTTTCTAATAGCTATTAATGACTTCATAACGTTTTTTCTTGCAGCAAAAAAACTTTTAAAACCACCCTGACTAGCAGTCCTTTCTTGTTGCTGTTGTTACAATAATAACTGTGTTTTCTTTCTAACCAGTGGAGGAGGTTGAACTCCTTAGTTTTATTTCTAATCCTAAATATTCTGACTCAGTGTGGCATGGAACATGACTCTTAGCAATGATACCATTTACAGGCAATGGTTATAATAACAAGGCAAACAGTGTTTAATAGCAATTGAGGTCCTTAATGAATAACATTTTAAATCCTAGGACAATCTGTTCCTTAAACATTGCAGTAAAACTGCTCAAAATTCATGCTTTTTATTCCGATGGTACCCAGAATCATTGCTCTTCTAACTGGCTTCACCAGTCTCTCCGTTAAATCTGACAGATACAAACTGCTTTGCCACATAGCTAGGAAAAAAGAGTATATTTATTTTGCAGCCTGTGGTAATCCTGGCTGTTGAATCTACATCTTGGTTCAGCTGGTAGCTGCATCACTATTAAGCCTCTGTTGCAGAATGGCCCAAGAAAGAAATTACATGGCTGTAATTAGCATCTGGGAGATTTGCCTCCAAGGCATCAAATATCACCCAGAAGGATTAACACCACCTCCTTACCACCTAAAGCAAGCCCAGGAGCAGGAACATCTTCTGCATGTAGCCCTTTTTGACTGAAGAATAAGGAGCAGCATCTCAGTAAGTGTCTGCCACCGGGGGCTGCAGCTGCTTTGGGGATCCATAAGCATCCGGTGAGAAGGGGCTTCACTTTGGTGGCAGATCATGGCAGGGATAACACAGTTGAGAGATTACCTGAAGCAACTCCAGTATGGATTTCTGTCAGGTCCTGGTGCACCATTCTATCAACCAAAACCTAGGAACTGTTATGCAACATTTGGTAGCTAAAGAGCATCTTCTGGGGAAGTTGAAGTCATTCCAGCTGCTACTCTGTCCATCTGTGCTAGCACATGCTCCAGCTCACATGACAGGGAAGAAGCTGGTTTTTGGCAAAGCATTTCCACTTCTCTCATCATTGCAGAGGTATCTGTCCCATCTGTCTTCTGCTTCAGACAACTGTAATTTGAGAATAGCACTCTGGCAGTGACGACTGAGTGCTGTGATTGGGTAAGTACTAGAAGCAAGCCTGACATGGAAGTCTAGTTAAATTAAGTAATGTTTGCAGTCAGAAAGGTCTGCCTCAGTCTGCTACTTTTTCCTGGTCATTTTCCATCAAAAATCTTTCTGAGATAAGCACTTGCAGTTCACATTTAAGATACATCTTAACCTTTCAAGTAAATGCTAAATGATCTTCTTTGCCTTATGATTGCTAATTCTTTTTTAAAAGTCAGGCAAAAACCATCAGATATGTTTAAATTCACATCTGTACAATGCCAGATGTCATTTATCTAGGTTGGTATAATAGAACTAAGGTTTATTTCCTTTGCTGGTATTATTCACAAAGATTGCACACTTTGTATTTGGAGCATTCTGCTCTTGTGACAGCAATGCAATATAAATTTTCCACCTGAACCCAGTCATTCTGTTCTCAGTCCAAGTGTTTCTTTCAAGGACTGTGGGTCTTGGGCAGTTTTAACTGAAGTCTTGGTGAGAGAAACACTACAGAGAGAAAAATTCACTTTCATTTTGAGTGGTGCACCAGGACCTGAAAAAAACCCATCCTAGAGCAGCTTTTGTTTCTTTAAAATTATTTTTCACTTAAAATATAAATTCATACAAGAGTTTAAGTATTGCTTATACAGCTTTCTGTGGTCATCATAACCCTCACAAAAGTTTAGTAAACTTTTCATTCATGACCACCTTGAGCCACATTCAATAAAAGACTTTGATGTTTTAAAGTTACTGAGGGCAATATCTGCAGCTAAATTCTACATCCTGGAAAAGGTCAGAAATTTTTGCTGCACTGCAGAGCTTGGGTCTGTAGGGCAGTTGAGCCGTTCAAAACCCAGAGCTGAAAACCCACTCTTCAATGTTCCTGAGCTGGATGTGCAGGTGCTGTTTGCCCCACCTCCACAGTTAAGCACTTCTTAAAGAAGAAAAGTTGGAAATCCCCAGTCCATGGAGTAATTCACATCACTCCCTTCCACTAGGAAATGGGAGTTTGATGAAGGAGCCCCTCTGACACGACCTATTGGTAGATGGCTGTTCTACAAGCAAAAAATGATGGAATTCTGGGAATTCCCATTGGTAGACAAAAGAGATCCGTGTCCAGTGGTTATGGCACACAGCAACAGAAGGAGGAGAAAAAGGCTGTTCTCTAACTTCTGGACTTGCTTATATACCTGGTGTTTATTCCATAATTAGAAATTATGTAAATTCAGTAGCAGCATAGGAAAGAAGAACCAGAGAATATTTCCATACTGAACTAGAACACCTCCCTTCCAAACAAACATTGCAATTTTCCTAGGTTTTTTTCGGTGGTGGATCTGTGACAAAACCACTGAAATGTGTGCTCATCAAAACATGTTGTAACATTTATAATCCCTGGGAGAGAAGAGAGAAAGAGCAAGCTGATTAGCATGTGTATTTGGTGGTGAACTTTCAAGAAAAAAAACATTACTTGACTTCTGAGATTGTACTGTAGATTTATGCTCACTTCTTTTTAAGCTAAAATATTTACCCAGTTAAAGATTTATGCCATGGCTGTGGTACATCATGTTTTGGAACTCAAGGAATGGTTATCTCCCTGAAATTCTTGATTTAGGTTTTAGGAGTGATTATTTGCAGTGTTCATTTGATGATTTTAACTAATCTGAGGATTTACTGCTAGTGGTTCTGATAAATTTTTACATTATTTCATTTTGACCATAATTTGGTATCTGTACTTATGAAGTTTTAAGTGATTGGAAAGTACTTGTAGAAGGCTTAAGTATTGTGTCCTCTTTGAATTGATTCCTGTTTATGTATTACTTTTAATAAAATTAATAAAAAGCATATCTGGTCACCTTTTCTTCAATACATGGTATTAGGTGTGCCATTGGAAAGGAACTAATTACTTTCCTTTACCTGTGGCTCACTCTGGAGGACTTAATAGGATGAACAGGAGGGGATTATCCAGTCTGAATGAGTGAATGCACACTAGTTCTAAGAGCCTGGTAACTGCAGACATGGCTTGGTAAAAGCAGAGGTACCATTAATTTCAATTGTAATCAGAATGCCCCTTTTCAGTACGATTTCCTGTCACAGAATGGCCAATAAAAAAGAAGTTTCAGTGCACAAGAATGTTTTCAGCATACAATCTTAATTCAAATCAGATTAAACCCAACTTTTTATAAAAATTTCCAATGAAGCATAAATTCCCCAGAGCCAGCAACTGTTCTCTGAATATGACATTCTTGTCAGTTTGCCTAAGAATAGCTGTAACATTGATTTATGAGAGCAGTTGCAGGGAGTTTCAGTATTCTCCTGCCCACAGCAGATATGTTGGTGGGATGTCAAGACACTGACCCTGATGCTCAGAGCACCTATAGCTCTGGGATGGACACAAACCTGTTTCGGCTTCATGGGAGCTATGCTGAGTCTGAGATGCTTTGAATTAATCAGGCTTACTGAGCTGGTGGTTCCAAGCAGAAGTTTTTTCTCTTCACAAAGTGTCTGAAACTGCTGAAGACACTTACAGGTTTATAAAATGCCCTAATATGTCCTGCAATCAACTGAAACAATGCCGTTTTTAATAACTCTCAATTGCATATCTCACCCCTGGGCTGAACTGATTGCACTGCAGTCTAGTCTTCATTTTGAAAATTAGGTTTCAAAATGTGCCCCAAATTCTTCAAATACTTTCAAACACCTTTTCTTTTTTTTTTCCCCAGCTGAGCCTGCAAAGACACTGAAACAACAGCTCCAAGCTACCCTTCTGATCTCTTCTGGAGGATTAACTGGAAAAGGTGGACGTTCACCGAGTCACATGTTCAATGGACCACACATCACCATTACAGCAGAGAATTTTCTGCAGTCATAGAAAAATATCTGCAGAGCCAGCAGGTTCCTCAGCTCCCAGCTGTTGTCATACTTCAAGAGGGAGGAAAACCCAACTACTGCCTCCCACGTGAAGTGTCAGCATGTACTGTACTCTGATGTACAACCTATCCAAGATCTATAGCAGTGGAAACTACAATTTGCTTTTTACTGCAGCCTGCGGCAGCAACTCTCTGCATCAGCAGAACACGGAGAACAGCACTCCAATTCTTCAAAACGGAAAACTTTTGTCTTCCAGAACCTGGGTAGGGAGGATCAGAGATGGCAGCCAAAACTGGTACTCCTGTCAGCCAGGTTTTGAAACAAACAAACAAGAAAAGAAACAACAATAAACATACAAAAAAGCCAACACAACTTCAGGTGGGATTCAGATTGAAATTCAGACCCCTAGATTTAGGTTTCTGCCTTGTCACCTACAGTCACCTACACCTGCCTTGTCAGCCTACATGAACCAGGATCATACAGCTGATAAGGCATAGAAAACTGTATGATATACCTTATAGCCTCTGATATACCTGATATACTGTATGATATACCTTACAGAAAAATCTGTGTGTGTGGGTGGTGGTGAAGGGGTGGAGCCTTTGGAACAACATTTGGAGACCCAGTGGGATTTCCCATAGCTCCTAAAAAGATGTTAGTTGACTATCTGGTAGTTTGCAGATTATTTATACCCTGGCTGTTTAAGCAATCATGGTAGCCAACAGGCAGCTTGAGTTGTTTGCCTACATTTGGTACTCAGGGATGAGCACCTGAGAGAGCTGAAAGGCAGGTATGAACCTGGACTGATGAGTGCCACACACATCCTGGAACGTTATCTGGGGATAAGCAGGATGCCTCAGAGCTGTCCAGAAAGGCACTGGACATCTACAAGTGAGCAACAAATTTCAGCTTAGACGCAGCTCACACTTCATTGAAGTACAGAGACCTGTTGGCCTCACTAAATTTAAAGACACATTTCTGAACTGAACAGCTCTCCACATGCATTGCCTCGATCCCCACTGTCTGCAGAGATTAAAGATCTTACTCAAAAGGTGAATGCTCTTAGTTCACCTGCATTTTTTAGGTGTCTGGAGCAGGAACGTAACATAATGCTTAATTTATTTTTTATTTTAAAAAATCTTGGCTATGTGTTAGATGCCAGTGAGACTGTGCATACCAACAGGATTCTGGACCTCAGTTAAAAAAAAATCCCTAGAATTTTTACAGAAAGTGAATATAGTCCCGTATAGGGCTGTTTTATTCAAGCACACCCAATACCCCTATTTTACATATGAGTCCTGAATACCTGGCACTTGAAGATTAGATGCTGCACTGCATCAGGCACCCATGGTGGATCTGAATGTCTGTCTGTATTTAGGACCTTAAGCAATGTATTCTGTGATGGATCCAAAAGGAATAGACAAACTATAAGACTGAGCTTCATTTTTCCCAAATTGTGTAAACCACAGATGCTTTGTATATAATAAAAAGGTACCACTTGATGTTGACTTCCTGTGGTCCTTTTTATTAAGTGTTACTTTCCAATGCACCCTGAGAGAGAATAATAATAAGCTCTGCCACACTTGCTGCACAGAACCCATTAAAACATCATCTGTCCTTCCCCTGTGAAGATGTGCCCCCTGAGAAGTGGTATGAACATTGATTTTCAGAAAATAAAGAAGAAAGTTACTTTCCAAAGAGCAAATACAAATTTCCAAAGTCACATGCACCACTGTGGTACTTCAGAGAACACATTGCAAACTTTGGTAATAATTGAAGCAATCTGACTGCTGCTTGTCAAACTGAACATTCAGATACCTATTTGAATGCTCTCTGATTTCATTCAATTGCATCTAAAGGTGTCCTCCCTCATTTTTTGAGCAGAAACTTCAGTCATCTCAAAAAATTTAGTCCACAGCACAGCAAATGTCACTTGTTGGTGACTCTGAACCGGCTTGGGAGAACAGCGAAAGTCTACATTTCTTCCCATAAACATTTTTCTGAATAACTTTGGGACAATACTCATCCTCCTCATGCTGCTCTGTCCATGGCTACAGGGAACTGTGTTTGGCTGCAAAGCATCTTGAGAGCTGCAGGTTCAGCTCCAGGATTTGCAAGTGTTCTTAGACTTCTACTCTAACAGAAGCAATGGGACCAGAGTCAAAATAGAGATAGCACAGAAGCTAGATACAGCATCAAACCGGTGAAAATGGTGCAGGATTTTGAAAAGTGGTTTTGTTCTGCTTCATTCCACAGCAACAACTACCACTAAAAACCTGGAAAAGTCCTATTGGTGACAGAGGAAAGGAAGAAAATGAAAATGGTTAAGTCTTTGATGATACAAGATATTAAGTTTAGCTTTTACCTTAATGCTAACCTTAATCCTTTTCTTTTTTAGTTACAAGTTTTAAAAGAAAAGCTCTTGTGTGACTGTATTTGAAAAGACTAATTTATTACTTTCAGGGGCTAAAAATAGTTGGGAGAGTGCAGACCTCATTGCTGCTGCTAAAAACTTCTTCCTTTGGAGCCAAGCAAGATCAACACACAGCATAAAAGAGAAGAGCAGAGCCACAGCCTTTGTCTCCAGTGCTGCCTGGTGTTTGCACGCTGCTGGAGGCAGCTGTGCTGTGGGCATTCCTCAGTCACTGCACCGGTGCTGCTGCTGTCCTGGTACCAACAGCTCCTGCTGGCACTGCCAGCTTCCTGACCCACCTCCATGCACCTGACCCTCATGGCACCATTGCCTGTCACCACACCACTCTGCAGGACTGTGTTGCCTGAGTGCAGATTGCTCTGGTGGCACTGAAGGAAGTTAGACTGGCACGAGGTTGCTGCCTTTTGAAGGATGTTATTGTAAGGCTTAATGGTGTTCTGTGCAAAGACCCCAGAATGGGTTCTGCATGAACAACTTCCAGGACTTGGAGGCAAAAGCACCACTTGACTGAGTTCAGTTTATGAGTCTGTTAATTAATTCAGATAATGCTAATTAGCACAGCACTACAGCACCATGGCCCTGCACCTTGCAGGGCCAATAAGAATTTATGAACCTCACAGTTCTGCCTCCACATTAAAGCCTCATAATTTCTCTCTGTTTGGCAGGGATCAGGGCACCTTGGGCACCTTGGAGAGGCTGAGTTGGTGCTACAAGCACCTACAGTACCTACAGTATTCACTGGCCAAGAGCTCATGTTTCTCCTAGTCCACACGCAGGGCAATCATACCCCCACAGTGTGTTATATCCAGCTTGATAAAGACCAAGATGGGTTTTGTTGTTTCAGGTTGAAAGAGTTAACTGCTTTTCAGCTGATTCTAACATCTCCATTTATAGGTAATGACTTAGGTTTGCCTGAGTTGTCAGACAGTGTGTCATCCCTGTATTAGTCATAATTTAGTTGTATATTTCTGCATCATTTTAATGTATGTCAGATATGATTCATCTGGAATGCTATTTCTACTATCATGCAGAACTTATCCAACTGATATTCCAGGTTAATGCAGCTCTCGGGAGAACCTTAGAATAGGAAACATATTTAAGCACTAGAAGAAAAATTAAAAATAAAAAGAGGAAAAAAGTCAAACCAAGACTGTGAAGTTGAGACTGTGGTTAAAAAAGGACAAAAAATCAGTAAAAATGAGCAGGCACCATGTGTGCCTAGCTCAAGAATTTTAGCTTTCAAGGTCAGCCATCTGCTGTCCCACAATATTAACCTGTGGATACTCTCACATAGAAAATCACTGCCACTCAGGACAGGCATCTAGGATAAATAAGAAAAATTACCTTCTTCAGACACCCTTTCTGTTTTTTCTATAGTGTCTAAATAACCAGTTACATTTTCAGAAGTCAAAAGTTCAGCAGATAAGCCCTACTTAGGCTAACTCAAAATTGAAAGAACAAAGATTTCGTTTAAATCTTTTTCTTATCTTAGGCTTTCTTGAGTAATTAGAAGCTGCAAACAAATAACAAACATGCTACTCAAACATCCTTTTCTTCTCTCACTGACTGGCTCCACTGTTATGTGGAGCAGCCACCAATGAAACTGCTACTGAACTAACCAGGCCTGAGTCCTCCAGGGGATCCACAAAGTGAAAAATGTCATGAAGTTCAACAAGGCCAAGGGCACTTGGGTCAGAACAATCCCCAGAATCAGTACAGACTGAAGTTACAATTCCTGAAAATTTCAAATATGATTAAGGTTTTGTCTGCCTGCACTGCTTCAGGAATGAGCTATCTGTGGGAATGGCCAGAGCATGTCTCAGTGATTACAGAGACCCCCTTTCTCTTTCTCTCAGTCAACTTCCCGATGCCAAATGTGGTGCTCCAGCAGGAGATCCTAAAAAATTCCCCATACCTAATATTCAGTAACTGAACATAAAAGCACTGTGAATGCAAGTTCCAATTTTGGCTCAGACAACACAGAGATTTTGAGCCTCCAAGGTGAAACTGCATCAGTGAGGGATAATGTAATGTGTGAGGGCAAGAATGCAGTCCCAAATACCCAAAAGGGCTGGTAACATGGTTCTGTTTCAGTAGGAAGCTTTGGTGGGCAAATATATGTAGAAATGTCAACACTTATAACTAATTTCTTTCTTGGTCGATCAGCAACAAATCTCTTTCAAAATGGACTGTCTGTGACAACTCTACTGAAAAATTGTACTATGACTAGATCCATTAATCACTGTGTGACTGTAACACCTTAAAATGAAATCAATCCAAAATAATTGAAGCCTTTCTAAAGACCTGACTCAGGTTCTTGGACTGATTCTGGTCATGTCCAGCTGAGATAAGATGAGGAAATGATGACTTACTCAATTCATATACTTATTCTCTAAGACAGTTGAAAAAAAGAAGGTATGCATACTTCACAGATGTGCCAATTATCTATGCTTGAAAAACTTGCTTTTAAATGGAGGTACTTAAGAATTGAACCATCAACAATAAATAAAAGATTGATTTTACTTAATATAGATAAAGATACAGATACAGAGCTATAGGTCACACACCATGGGACTGGAAAACACTTAGATCATCCATTCCCCATCACTCCCCAAGACAGGTTCAGCTATCCTTACACCAGTCTTGACAGAAGTTTAAAGACTTTTGATTTTTGTCCTCTTCTTCATGAAATACGGAGAAGAGTTTATTCCCTTTTTCTTTATAACTAATTTCTTGAAAAGTGGTCTCATGTCTGCCTTAAGTTATATCTTAACTAAAGAACTCCACAGCTTCCATTTGCTTTTCTTCATTCACAGGATTTTCTAAATCATGCTTGCTATGCCCTTCTCTCCAGTTATGGAGAGAAAGTATCTTACTGAAAATAAGTAATAAAGACTCCTCCCAAGTCCATCAGGATCAAATAGGAACAGCCATTTCACATCTCTCACAGAAAATAACTCTGTTTATCCATCCAAGGACACACCTTGTAGGACAAGTGGCAAAACAATACTGCTTCATACTTCCCTTGTGTGCCTCTGTAATCCTTTGTGGCACTCACTAAACTGCTGTCCAGCCAGTTTTTCTCTACCCTGTGTTTGTGCAATCTACAACCTCTGTCTTCAGGTCACACTTGGTTCTTGCTCTCAAGGAAATGTGCCCTGTTTGAGTTGCATCTTTTCCCTCCAATATATTCTTCACTCCTGACAACGAACATTCAATAGTTATCCTCCAAGAAGTTTTCCAACAGCAGCCCATCCACTAAGAGACTTTGTGTATTTTCCTAGTTTGTCTTCAAAAATTGTAAATAAGATAGATATGAGAACCTTTGTAACACAGGATTTGCTACTGGGCTGCATTAGATTGGTTTGATATATGTTTGACAAAGTATTTGCTAAAAGTTTTATTTCTCTATATTCTAGGTGTTTACACAATGTTTACTTTGTTATATTTCAATATCTTTGTAGAAATGAAAAGTACCTAAGCTTATAATTCCTTGTCTTGGGACAGTGGAGGGGGAAGCTTTCCATTTGAAAAAGCAGGCATTTTTGTTGTCAGTTTTCTGACCTTCTGGAAGCTTAACTTAGTTCCTACTCCTTCAGATTTTCAAAGGTACCTACCCGAAGTTTTGAAAGACCTCCCATCATTCAGATGATATATGGTAAATTCTTGGGTTATCTAGCTTGTGGCTTTGAGCTAGCCACCTGACTAAAATGAATCTTTTCAGTGAAGACTGTTGCAAAAAAAGACAATGAAAACTTTGACCTTTTGTCTGGCATTTGCTAATATTTTTCCATTTCTATTGGGCAGTAGTCAGATGCTTAACTTGCTTTTTTCCCTCTGAGCTAATTCACTTTTCCAAAATTTTTATTCTTCATTTATGTTTTGCATTTTCCCCCTATATCTTATGATCATCTATTCATATTTTGATAGGTTGGTTCATTTGGAAGATAAGGAGGAAGGGTAGTTTCTTCCTGAGCTTTTGGGCAGTAAAGCATCAATGATTTAGTCAATCTTCTTTTTCACACCATCTCCAGGCTGTGAACTAAACTGCTGTGTGCTGAAAGCCTTGTTATGATTTTGCTTCATATGTACAGAGTAGCTGACGTGGCCACTGCTGCATAACATAGTCTGGAGAATTTTGGTTTTTCTTTCATCACTAGATAAAAATACTGTTCTCCAGCACTATGTGCATGCAACAAAAACCTGCACTGAGGTTACCTATGGAATAAAGCAACACACAGGTACAACTAACAATGGATACAAGGGAGCAATGCAAACAAACCGCATATGTGGCTTCTGAAACAGGCAATGTTGTACTACCCTAAGTCTCACCTTGGCAGTAACAGTTAACCATGGGGACAATCTAGGCAGTGATTCAAGGCACCCATAATTCTACCATCACATGTGCATTCAGAAATCACATAGGAAAGCATATTCTATATGATAAAAACAAACAAACAAAAGAACAAAACTCGCCCACCAAAACCCGAACTCAATCAATTTAACTATCTAGAATACAGATACTGGTATCAGTACTGACTATCTATGGTATTATCTAGAGAATCCAAAGGTTTACGCTGACAGCAAGAAGGTGAATATTGCATACATCATACAAGGTAACGTGCTCTCATATATTCTAGAACTGTTGCTCCAGAAGAGTTCAGACCTGTGGCTTATTTGCCAGGCTAGGTGCCCAAGATATCCAAGGGCATCTCAAGTCATGCTAGATGCCTGCCTATGTTTGGGCAGCCAAGTCCCTCCTCTAAACCTCATCCTCCTTTGAATTTCTGGCAAAAATCAAAAGCTGGGTGAATATTTGCATGTGGAAATTGAAACTGTAAAAGACATTATTTAAACCTTAAAATTGTGAAAGTAAAAATTATATTTGAAGAAGAACTGCTCTTTAGCTATTGTAAAATTCATCCAAAAAATCCTTCCTTTGCAGCTAACACAAGAATCACATCCCCACAGGATTCACAGGACTGCTGTGTGCTCCCACAAGGAGAGCAAAATAACATTTTGGGAGTATCACTGGTGAGACCATAAAAGGCTGCTCATCTTTGCAGTTATTTCGTATTTGCATTTAGGACTATGCGCCAGGCAGATTTTTTAAACTCAATCACTACTTGAGAGTGGGTTTTTTTTGTCAGTTTATGGACAACATGTCTTTGGGATTGATGAGGTTCCAATGCTGTATGCTAGGCAAGACTGAAGATAATGAATGAAAAGGTCTCTGAGGGTAAAAGAGGGATGACAAGTGATATAAATATGTGGTGTCCCTCAGATATGCACTCCTTGGTTGTCAGCTGCTTTCCAAAGGCAATTATGAAAACAACAAAGGCCTGAGGGAGACTCCTGTGGAGTCAGTCATACTCAGTACATCCGTCCCATTCAGCTGTGCTCTCTAGGGATGTATTTTACTGTAAGAGGGCAATACATTTATATTCTTTCTCATATTTATGGAAGGATGGATATATATACACATGGACAGTGTAGGCAGACACAGCTTCTCTGCCTGTGTCTGCCCCAAGCTGGCCAGACACAAGTTAGCTTTGACACAGAGGTCATAGAGTGTTATGTAGGATCCATGTCAGCAAGACTGATTGTCTCAAGCTAAAATCTGTACACAGCATCTGGATTCAATCTGGCTCCTAGATAGCTCAGAGAGTATCAGTTCAAGCTACAGAGAGCTTTAGGTATTCGCATTGTGTGTAGAGACTAAGTATGGTGAGCCCTCGCTAACAATCCCTCTGTCTCAGCTGCATGACTGACCTGGCACAGGTAACCAGCCTCATGCATTTGTACCCAGCACAACCCTCAGGAATCCCACTCTGCAAGCATGGGCTCCCAATATTCTTCACATTGCATGAGCAGCAAATGTGCAACACTCACATCAATGAACAGAAGTTATACTGTCTCTATTCAAGACAATCTAGTTGACATCTGTTGATGCTATGCCTCCATATCCACCTCTTTTAAATGAAGAGGCAAATAGATGGAAAAAGAGCTTCCATTTTGGTGCTTGCTTCTGGCATCTTTGTTTCCACATTCATCATTGCCACACAATAGTTGCCAAGTTAAACAATTGTTGCTTCTCTTTGTTCATTTGAGCATAAAGACACAGTTCTGTGGTCTTATACAGCTATTTAATTATTTTGAATAAATACGAAAAGAGTGAAAGTAGCTGAAAAAAGTCAATCAAAGCGTACAATCTTCACTCTCTTCATTGCTTAATTAGTAGTGTGTTTGGGCAGCGTACAGTGGTTATACAAGATAAGTTTCAGGCCTCTTGTGGTCTCAGAAATGTCCTTTTCATTACAGAATGACAGGATGAGGCAGGTTGGAAGGGACCGCAGTGGGTCGTCTGGTCCAGCCTCCTGCTTACCCAGGAACGCCCCAGGGCACACGACACAGGATTGTGTCCAGGCAGTTCTTGAATATCTCCAGTGAAGGAGACTCACACCCTCTCTGGGCAATCTGTTTCAGTGCTTGATCACCCACAAAGTGAAGAAGTTCTTCCTCATATTCAGGTGGACCTTCCTGGGCATCAGTTTCTGCTCACTGCCTCTTGTCGTAGTGACTGGCACCACCAGGAAGAGCCTGGCTCCCTCCTCTTGGTACTCCCCTCCTTAGATTTTTACACATTAATGAGGTCACCTCTCAGTCATCTCT
>VYZP01015423.1:0-14057 GCA_013400635.1 Hypocryptadius cinnamomeus | reverse complement strand
TGCAGAGGAGAATTTTCAAGGATATGAAGAACATCTACATCACTCCTGCAGCATCACATGAAGTACACTCTTAACAGAAATATTGTGGATGAAAATAGCATTGACTGTATGATGACAACAGTGCTTTTGACCTTGGGATTTACTTTCCTAGTCTTTAGTGTTCCTTTTTATCCTTTAAAGTGATAAAACTGTACAAAATCCTTCACTATTTTTTGTTTCTCTTTTTTAAAAGAATCAGACACATATCAATGGTGGGCATAAAAGACATCTAAGGAACTGAAATGTCAGTCTCATTTTTTTATTGCTAACTCTTCATTATATGAATTATTAATCAACAGCTCGAGGCTTGGGGACGTATAGTGGAGAGATACAGAAGTTGCTTAGTAAGAATTAGGTTGGATCCTTGTCCACTTGGAGACCTGGAATTTTCACTGTGATGGATGAAGATGTTGAACAAAACTAGCCCAGAACTGGTCCACACGTCTCCTCATCTTAAAAAGGGACTGTGAAACACTAGCTCTTGCTTCTTGCTCCTTATTCAGCTTTCAATCTGTAGGAAGGCCTTCAGTCCTTTCTTTAATATTTTTGGGGAACAAACTCAGGCAATACAAGCTGTCCAGATGCTGGGACTGACAGGTGGAAGCCTGTGCCCTGGTGTGGCTGGTTCTAAAAATTTGTGTCATGTGGTGGTGCATGTCTTGCCAAGTGCAAGGTAACCCCTGCACAGCAGGATAGTAAAAGCTGTTATTGTTGTGAAGATATGAAAGAGAGACAGTGACACAAAAGAGGAGACCCTCATTGAGAAGTAGAAAACTTTAAATGCCATCTAGAAAAGGAGGGAAATGGGCAAATAAAACTGTGGGGTTGGAAGATGCAGCATGTAAAGTGAGTTAGAAAAGCAGCTGGCATCAGTTACCAATGACTGATGCACAGGTCCCAGTCAGCCATGAGCATTGAGATGCCCAGTCTGCCTCTCTGGCACTGTCTGAGGAACCCATAAGGAGCAGTAGAACAGCAGGATTTGTGCACTCTGTAATAAACAAAAATTGTTATTAAGAACATTTTTCCTTTGAAATTTTCAAAGCCTTAATGCTGTGTCAGCTGCAATGGGACATCATCCTCAGATTGAGACATATCCTACCAACAAAGCAAAGAATCCTCCAAAATCCCTAACTCCAGATATTAGATCTTTGATTTTTTTTTTTTTGTCTATGCTAATTGCAGCCAAGATAAAGCAGATCATCAGTGAGAGATGGCCTGAATGCCCTTTCTCTGAAAAGGGTAAGCAGAGATCCAGCCAAATTGAGTGATTTTTTTGAAAGAAGCAGATGTAGAAGGAGGCTGACATTGATAAGTCTTTATCACACACATCTGCATAGATTCATAAAATATGAAAAATGGTGAAAAAAGAAGTCAAAGGCAAAAGTCTATGAGATTCATTAATCAATGATAAGGAATGGAAGGCTATAGGACAAATGAAAAAGCACAGAATAATGACTTTGACACTTTATCACATAAGACTGGTATATTATTTCATATTAAGAAAAAAAAAGAAAAAAGAAAAGCTTCATATTAGCTCAGTTGTCTCCTTCCTCATAAACTGTGAGTAGTGAAATAACTATTCCTACAGGAGAAAATGGGGCTGTTACTGGTGACTGGGTGGGCAACAGTGGAAAGCTCTCAGCATGTGCAGATTTCATCAGTGATGTAATAGTCAAGAAAGACAGAGATACAGAAATACATAAGAGTAAGTTTTGTTCTGTAGTTTCCATAGAGTAATTGTTGCCAGCCTAGAGAGAAAATTGAAATTATGTGTGGCTCAAAAGATGGGTGTTTCAAGAAAAAATATTAGTCAAGGCTTTGAAAAGTTGTGTGAGAGAAATAAAATGAACAAAAGGTGTGTGTTAGAATACTCCTACACCTGTGAAGAAGTTTCCTATGGATTGGTACTTCGGCCCAGATGGCAGATTGCAAATGAAATTATGTGTTTTAAAGGTAGGAAGAGATCACCAGTCCTTTGGTTATGACTTCTTGCATAGTGTAGCTGCAGACTTTCATCCAAGAGAACTTTTTTAGAAAAACTGGTAGTCTTAAGATTTCAAATAATTGAGAAACCACTACCTTTCTTTTCCATTAACTTGAATTATTAACTGGCACACACCATGAAGGGCACATACAACATAAGAAGGACATGGATCTACTGGAACAAGTCCAGAGAAGGGCCACAACAAAGGTGATCAGAGGCTGGGAGCACCTCTCCTACAAGGACAAGCTGAGAGAGTTGGGGATGTTGAGCCTGGGGAAGAGAAGGGTCCAAGGATATCACAGAGCAGCCTGCAAGTACCTAGAGGGGGCTATAGGGAGGATGGAGAGGGACTTTCTACAAGGGCATGTAGTGAGAGGATAATGAGGAATGGCTTTAAACTAAAGGATAGTAGGTTTAGATTAGATATGAGGAAGAAATTCTGTACTGTAATGGTGGGGAAACACTGGACCAGGCTGTGGATGCTTCATCCCTGAAAGTGTTCAAGGCCAGGATGAGGCTTTGGCAACCTGGTCTAGTGGGAAGTGTCTCTGATCGGTGCAGAGGTTTGAGTTGGGTAATCTATGAGGTCTTTTCCAACACAAACCATTCTATGGTTCTTATCAAGTTGACATTGTCCAGTTCTAATTTCTCACTATTGGTGGTATTGTCTCTGTGTAATATGAGTAAATACTTTTATTTCCTGAAAAAAATGAACCTGTGCTCATCCCCTCTAGATGCTTACTGACAGGAGGCAAGTCATATTCAGTGGTATATAAAATTTAACAAAAACATTTCTTAAATATTACTGTTCCACATTGTTGTATTTGACACTTAGTTGACAGTGTTCAGTTGCTTCAGATAAAATAGCTTTTCTCTCTTACTTCTTCTTTTTCTCTTACATAAGTTCTCTCTTGGCCTCCTATTCAGACTTTCCTGATAGGAAAGAAAAAGAAAAAATTTTCTTTATAGAAATGAAAAAGAAAAAACAGACCAAAAATAGTTTATTAGTGCATTGTCTTGTCAATATTGATGAAAATTGCCTTTTGTCAACATGTGACATGTCAACGTGGGTGACATTTCTCTCTCAGTCTGTAACAGTGCACCAGCAAAACCTTCCTACCTAGGATGCATGTTATAAGTACACTTTCAATGCAGAGAGGGTAAAGAGAGGGATGTCTAAAGTGAAGTAAAATAGGTTTCTAGATCTCTAATTCTACTCTTTTTGCTTTTTCTGGAAGAATCTTCTCCCCAGCTTGTTGCATCCATTAGAGTCTCAAGCAAACAAGTCAGCAAACATCTTTGCTCACTGATGATCTTCTCTGACTCTTTAGAAACATGAACCACAGAAATATACTATATGATATGATATGATATGATATGATATGATATGATATGATATGATATTCATATTACCCTGTACCAACTTTCTCTACCTGCTCTGTCTTGCACAGGACACACATGCCTCTCAAATCACCTGCCCTGCCATCACACCTTCCCACTGATACCCAAGTACTGAAACACACCTTCCTTCACAGCCAGCACCACTCTTCTTCTTCCTTCTTTGTCCCCCATCTCCCTCTGCCCTGCTCCACAGCTGGCCCCAGCCCCTTCACACCTTGGTCCCTTGTTACTGAAATTCCTTTTGAAACTACAGGCTCTGGAGAAATTTAGTCAGATAATAATAGTACCTACATGACTAAGTGGATTAAAGTTGTATCTTATTTCTATTAATGTCTTATTTATATTTGAAAAATACCTAGACCAATCAGAAAAGGAAACCTGCCAGTGATATGGCCTTTGCTGGCAAGGCTGTTCTTCTGCATATCCTCAGAGATTGAAGGCAATTCCATGAAGGGGGAGTTCAGACAAATCCTATCCCTCAAACAGGAATCACCTTGAAAGCCTAAATATTAAACAGATTTCTTTAGAAGACAGTCTCAGAATGAATACATAATAATAGAATACATAAGGAAGACCTTTCAAAAAGTGTATTGGAAGGAAAATACCAGTATTTGGATTACAGGTTAAGAATGACGTTTATTATTCAGTATAATTTAATTGCTTTGTTACTAGGGGACACCCAGTCATAAAATGCCCCAAAGCAGCTCTTTACAGGGGGAGGGTACAAATATGGTCATGCAGCTGAACTCTTCCATTTGCTGCTGGATGCCCAGATACTAGAAAAGGGAACCACAAATCCTACTTGACACACAAGCCCCTTCTGGTAGAGGAAAGCCCTTGTTTATGTAAATACCCCTTTCTAGCAATTTGGAAGCAGCTGCTAACCACAAGTGTTTTAATTGCCACCACACTATTTCAATTACTAATTTTTGAATTGTTCCCATCTCTCTATGGACGTGTTGCAAATTATTGTAATTTGTTATGATGGACAGCATTCGAATGGCATCTATTAGCACTTCTATAGATGAAAGACCTTCCTAATGTCTATTAGCAGCCCTTGCAGGTGATGACAATGATGGAGGGGAGGCACACCATCCTACATCTACTGTGAGCAGTAATTCAGCTGCTGAATTCTGAATAATTACTTCTTTTTTAATTTGTCTGGGTTTTTTTCCCCTTTTGTTTGTCTCTCTTCCAGACATAAATATTGAAATGTGTAAGTAAACTCAGTCATCCTAAAATTCCAGTAGAAAGAGTCTGCAGTATTTTACTACATTCAAAATTATTTTAAAATCAAGCATTTTACAGAAAATGAGCTCCTCATATACTTATTGCTAATTTTTGACAATTTGTTTCAAATACTGAAAGAGAGCAAGTTAGGATTCTAAAAGGTAGCAGGAGGCCTATTACACAGTGGGTGGCAACACAGACTGGCATAGGAGAGAGACAGCTTCTCTACAACCTTAGTGACCCCTGCAAGCTGTAAAAATCAATAAGAGAATCCAACCAATTAAGGGGTACTGAGAAGTTTACCGAGGCTGAAAATGGAATTGAGGGATACAGCCATTGATTTATTGTCATAGTGTGTTCCCAAATAATAGATTTATAATTCCATTGTTTGCCACTGGATTCTTTTTCTTCTTCAAAGTAATCAAATGCAAGGCCCTCTTCTATTGCAGGTGCATTAGGTAATTATCCTTGTGAAAGGTGCTTTTGTCCTCCTTGCTCTTTAAAATACTTAAAGATTCACTTAGACAAAAAAAAAAAAGACTGGAAACAGCATATGGCTCAGTAGATGAGAGCATCATTCTCATTCCATTTCTGTGTAGGTGGAGGAAACGTAAATGCTTTTTAAGAAAAAAAAATTGCAAGAAATGGGTTTCCTGCTATCACTCCTTTGCTAGTCATAAATACTTTAGAGAGTATTCTCCTGAAAACTGTTATGGTCTTGGATCCATGCAGAGGATGGCACCAAACCTTGCTCACTTCCATGACATGTCTGTTCTCCTAATGGCCCAGCAAGTGTCACACCTCGTCCCTCAGCTGCTCTGTGCTCCTGCTCCCTCACAAGACTCCTTTTTTCTTCTGTGTACCCAAACAAGATGGTTTCACTCTGAACCAAAGGGAACATCTGCAGCAGAGCAGGTGTGAGGCTTTCAGGGCTCTCTAATTACAGCAATACAGGACCAATGGCTTACTGCAGGTGTACTGGTCCAGGGCACTGGCTGTCTGATGTTCAGTTCAATAGCACTGGTGCAGGGCTTCCCATTCTCTGTGTGTTTGCCTTCACACTGCAGAGCTCTGACTGCTTCAGTTTGATGTTAAATAGATACACACTGGAATGAAGAGGTCCTTCCCTTGGTGTCACAGCTGTGCTATGCAGGAGTGATAGATGCTTGCAATCAAGGTATTGCAGCCAATACACAAGGCAGCTGCCTCCGTTTGTTTTGAAATACACCCAGATTCTGGGGAAATGTTCCAGAATTATCTTATGTTTTAACCTCTCTGGCATCCCTCCTGGCTGCCCTGTCTCATTTCTTGGACAAGGGAATGCTTCAGCCTAGTTGAGGTACTTTCCTTAATGGGAATTTATGTGCAGCCCTCATTGTATCTCCAAATGTGAAGATGCTATGGGATACAACTGAGTAATTCAGGATCACTTTGGGAAATGAATGGCTCCATTGTTTGCAAAAACCTCTTTCTCCACTTTGAATTTCATTAGAAATGCCTAGTTCTACCAAAGAGGTAAGACACAATTGTGTGATCCATGTCTTACTGCCCTCTTTACTCTGGCGTATGATCAGGGGACTCTGAACCTACACCAAAATGTAATTTCTACTCTGAATTTTTTCTGTTCCTTCTGCTGCCCTGCCCATGTCCTTTTTCTTCCCAAACAAGATCTATTTGTGGAATGCAATTTCTCTGTCTTGCTAACACAAGCACAAGGTGCATCTAGAATGAAATACGACTTAGCTGACAATCTCAGTACAGGCAAATTTAATTATTTAATCCTCCTTTAAGGGAGAGGGGCTATGAAGGTATTGGAGAAGCAACAGAATGAGGATAAGGCTGGGTTTAAGAATAAGGAAAGAGGAACAGTGGAAGGTCCTTAGCACTACTGCTTTGCTGCTGCTGCTATGTGGAAGAGGGCAGTAAGTGCTTCTGGGAAAATATATCCAGATCTTTTGAAAGTAACTGCTTCTCTGCTGGTCTTCACATCTTCCTTCCTCAATGCCAGCAGTTGCCATGCAGGGCTGTAGGGCTCAGCACAGTCAGAGCAGGCAGCAGGGCCATGGCTGGGTGACAGCCTCGCACCAACACAGGCAATTGCTTACCTTGTCTTTGTGCGTCCTGAAAGTTGCTCCTAAGGACACAGAAAGTTCACAAAATCAAACTGGAACTTGTGTGTGTGGAGATATTACCCTACTTAACACAGTTTTCTCTAAAAATCTATCTGAGCTGCTTGCAGACCCTTAAATTTTTCCAAATACATGAAAACTCTGTCTTAAGGGTCTAGAAATCACTTTAAATTTCTTCAGTTATGTGTGATGGAACATGCTGAAGATTACTTAGTTAATCTTTGCAAACACTTTAAAGATAAAAAGTGTCAATTATATGGTACTAGTAGCAAAAAATACACCCTTACTCAATTCAGTAGAGATACCTGCACTTCAGTGAAAGCCGAGAAAGTAAAGGAGAGGGAGCACCGTTGGACAAATTGCTATCAATTGCACACCACTGCTTTGCATTTAAAGTTAGCTGAGATTTGTTTATTCATCTGTTTGCTGATTTAATTATGTGACTCTCCCAAAGCCAGGCATCATCACAATAAAATTCTGATGCATTTCCCTGACAAACTTATCCTTAAATTGCTTCTTTATCATTTACTGAAATATAACCACGCAGAGTCAGTTCACTGATCCCAGTGACACTGAGGAGTTTCAGCCTTGCTAGCAGCTAAGTGGCACTAATGTTATACTGAATTTGGGAAGCAACTTATTTGCATGGAAGAGCTCATTGCTCAGCTGTAGTTTGTAGTCTGTGGAAATTCAGCAGCATCTACTGGATGTAGAGGCCCATGAGCTTTGTATTTTTTAAAATTTTCACAAAAGGGCTAAAATAGTTGCCATATACCAAGTGATTTCACAAAGCCTTTGTCCAGCATTGGCATAATCCTGTTTATAAAAAGACAAATATATTTGGTCTTTTGTAACATTCAAATGAACAGAAAAAAGTAAAGTATCCCACATTGTCCCAAACGCACAAAAAGAATTAAAACCACCTCTTGAAATACAAATATTTTACAAAAAATAGGGCTACTTCTTGTTACAGCAGTTCAGGGTTATGACTTAGCTCAGTGATATTATACAAAATGAACAGGCATAGCATATTCCTGGTGATTAAGTATTTACTCTTTTTTTTGCTAGATATTAATAATGGTGTGCATTTTTCCAATTTAAGTGATAATAGCTATTAATTTAAAACTGTCTTAACATGACTGATGCAATTTCATATTGGCTAATAATATTCCTCCATTTGTTTCTCACCTATTTCTGTGTTACCACTTAGTGTTAGTGAAGCATGACCCTGCCAGATGTGCCTGCAGAACTGAAATGAATGCACAGCAGCAGTGAAAGCCTTGCAAGCCCTTCAGCTAATTGACATTATTTTGTGTACAGGAGGATGCAGGAGGAACAGAAGAAGAGCAGTTTGTTTCTTCACCAGACTTCCACTGCAAAGCCACAGTCATGTCATCCTGCCAAACTGAAACGCCTTTGTCAGGGGATATTCCCACTGGTTTAGTGTGAACTTTTAAAGACTCAAATTCTTTATTGACAAGAGGATCTTAATCTTTACCATATGTACATAC
The DNA here is from genome assembly GCA_013400635.1 of Hypocryptadius cinnamomeus. Taxonomy (NCBI): domain Eukaryota; kingdom Metazoa; phylum Chordata; class Aves; order Passeriformes; family Zosteropidae; genus Hypocryptadius; species Hypocryptadius cinnamomeus. The sequence continues at coordinate 5,760 of VYZP01015423.1, read as the reverse complement.
TTTATTAGAATCCAAGCAATTGTCCTGGGTGGGATTATGCAGTTTAACTTTATTTGGATACAAATTTTGAAAGACAGTGTAAGAACAACACTTTCCTCCCTCCACACACCCCTCCTCATTCAAAGGCCACTTTATGGGAGAAAATGTCAAGTAAGACACAATATTTTTAAACTAGTATAACACACAATTGTCTAACTTATGTTTTGGGGTTTTTTATTCTCATAGACACAGAGCTGGCCTTTACTTTACATTACAAATACCTGTGGATGCTGATGCTAAAGTCCAGAGGGATTATTCACTTTAGGCAGCAGCTCCTCACAGAGGCAGCCCTCAGTTCCGAGGCTGAGATGGGTCTGAGTCCATGCCCATGTCTCAGAACTTGGTGGTAGCACCTGGAAAACAAATTTCTTTACTACATGCATTGCTTTGCTCCAGATATCTAGACCAACAATGCCTCAAGGATACCCCACTGGTGAACCAGCTGGGAAATTGTCTAGTCATCTGCAGAGATAACACATTGGCTTTTCTCTTGCTGTGGTGCTCAGGGGAAGGAGCTTAATCCTCAGACTACTTCCTCTCTCCTCAGAAACTTTCTGTGTTGCGTGTGGCAGGGACAGCAAAGATCAGGAGCACAGCAACAACCCATGTCCAAACATGGATGAGCTGGATGAAGCATTGGTTGGACATGGATGGGGCAGCCTCAACAAGACAGTCCTACAGCAATCCAGGATGAGCTGACTGCTGCACAGATGCAAAGGTGAGCAGCTGAAGCTCAGCAAACTGAACAGTTTTGAAATCAAACCTTTTTTAAGTAGGGAGAGTAATAAGCCATGGAAAACATCTTTACATATAAAGTGTCCTTGCTGCCACCACTTGAAAATATAAAATCTTGGGTTTCTTTTTGAAAAATATGCCCTGCTTCCTCCAGCTTTTGCAGGTGTTATGACTGGGTAGTTCAGACATTAATGATAGGAGGGATCCTTCTCCTTTGCAATATACAACGGTGAACACAGCACTCTCTGCCCTTACAATGGACTGGCCTGTGGCTCCTGTGGCTCCTACCAGTTGCATCTCAAAATACCTTCAGTTTCTCATCTAACATAATTTTCCTGAAATGAGGAATAAGTAGATAACTTCCCTCTTTTTTGGTAGGAAGAGTGGCACAACAGAAGCAGTGGGCGATTGGGGGCCAGATGGGAAATCTGAGGGCCAGATTTCCATGCTGCCCACAACTGGTGGCCACTTTGGGCAGTCTCCAAATACCCAGGGCTGATCAAAGCCCCTGAGGTGTTCCTGCAGAGCCCAGCTTCTGCTCTGTTTCACCCTAAGGGGAGACACTTTGCAGGCTCTCAGATTACCCTGCATGATAGGTGGCGATGATTTGCTTAAACTGCAGTCTCATAGTCAAACCACAGTGGTGATGTGGACACACAGCCACTAGCATGGCACAGAAATGCCCCAGTCCAGGAGAAGCCTTGACTCCAATAATAATCAGCACTGTCATCCTCAAGAAGCAGGAAAAATTGCATCTTGTGATTCCCATGGCCAACAGAGTGACACTTTGATATGGACTTTGACTTAATCAGTTTTGAGATGGTAGCAGGATCTGGCTAATCTCTAGGACATATGGTTTAAGTCAGTTATGTAAAAAGAAAAATATTTACAACACTAAAAGTGCTGAAACATATGGAATATTATTTCTAATAACCTGAAAGAAAAAGTTGCTAAATAGCAGTTCTTGTCTTCTCTTTAGCAAGGCTATTCTTAGTCTTCATTTGTTTTCCAAATGACATTATTATTCAGTAAATAGAATATGAAGCCAAGGAATTTAAATTGCTCAGTTCCTGGCAAACTTATTCTCATCTTGCTCAATAATCATGATTATAATGATTTGATTCATAAGTAACATTAAGTTTTTCCTTATGGTAAAATTAAATGCAATGGGAATTGAATGATCTGTTCCCTAAATGCAAAGCTAAAAGCAATACTTCTTGCTCCTACATGAAGCAACTATATTTATGCTCTGGATAGTCAATGACTGAATCAGAAATAACTATTCTGATGAACACTGGCATTCAATTCTTCCTTTTCTTTTTGTTTCACAGCAGAAGAAAATGTCAGTCTAATAAATTAGAGCATTGATATCTCTATCTATGGAGACCCCAGCATGTCAGAAAGATTGATACTAAATGGCAGAATGCAGAGTAATCATTGCCATCTGGGAGATCAGAATCCAGAAGTCAAACATGACACTGAACAGATTGATTTGTGTCATGTTTTATTATAGAACATGTGCCATCAGCTCTTTACATTTCCATCAGACTGAAGGGGACCAACTTTAGGACTAAATTTGGTGTGAACATTTTGTTGAATTGGGGTATCCTATAAAACTAAAGGCAGGACATAATTTGCTGAGATTTTGGTTTAGTAGAAAGTAATTTCTTACAATTGGAGAGAAATTCTGAAAACCATACACCCAGAGAAAGTACCTAGGGTCTGAGGTTAGCATGCAAAATGGAAGAAGTCACATCCTCTCAGTTCACTATTGCCTAGTGAAGGTATATTGAGATGTGCCAGGACACCTTCTGAAGGAAGCAGGCTGACTGCTTGAAAGTTAAATAGTCTTTTCCATTGAAGTGAAGCAGATGATTTTTGGAAGAGTAGGGCAAGCAGAGCACATTCACTTGGGGCTTGACACAATCCTAAACCTGGCAAAGAAGACAGAGAACAAGTAGTAGGAAAAGCTGCAATAACTTAAATAAAAAGACTTGCAGCCTTGGGAGATGAGTGACTGATGCATTTGCAAAAGTCATTGCAATGTATTTATATTTGCTTGGCATTTATGAAGGGTCAGTCTTCCAAGTTTATACTTGTCACATACAGTCAACTGAAGATTTGAGGGAAGAAAACTTCATAAATCTGCTAAGGATCTCTGAGTATAAAAGATTCTGTCATAACAGTGGCAGCATTTACCTGAGATATCTGCATTATTCTGGAGAAATGCTCCCACAAAATGTGTGGTTATGATGTTCAGCAGCTCACCAAACTTAAAGCAAGTTTGATAATGGTTGAATATTGTATATTGCTTTAATTGAGGCTATGGCTGTCCATGACACAAGTCTTGGAGAACTAATGTCCCCACCAGCATTTTGAAAGCAAAATTAGTTAAATGCATGGGATCACTGAGCATAAAGAGGTTGTTTTGTCCTATCCAGGTGTTGTGGTTTGACCCCAGTCAGCAACCACGCACATATAGCTGCACGCTCCCCCACCAGGGATCGGGGAGAGAAGTGAGAGGGTAAAACCTACAAAACTCAGGGGTTAGCATAAAGACAGTTTAACAGGGAAATCAAAAGCTGGGCACACAAAGAAAGCAAGGAATTAATTCACTTCTTCCCATGGGCAGGCAGGTGTGCAGCCATCTGCAGGAGAGAAGGGCCCCATCATGTGCAATGGTTACTTGAGAAGAAAAATGCCATAATTTCAAATGTTCCCCTCTTCCTCTTTCTTCCCAATGGCTTTATATACTGAGCATGATGTCATGTGGTTTGGAGTATCCCTTTGGTCAGTTTGGGTCACCTGTCCCAGCTGTGTCTTTTTCCATCTTTCCATTCACCCCTAACTTCCTTGCCAGTGTGCCCACAGGAAAAGCAGAAAAGGCCTTGGCTCTGTGTAAGCCTGCTCAGCAATAACAAAAACATCTCTCTGTTATCATCTCTGTGTTCAGCACAAATCTAAAACACAGCCCTGTACCAGCTGCTGTGAAGAAAATTAACTCCACCCCATCCCAAACCAGCACACCAGGTTACCATAACACAATAATAAAAGTTTACTGGAGAGCAAAGCAATATAACTAGACTTGCTACATTGTGTCTGCCTCACAAAGCGTATTTTATGGTGTATGCTGAATTTTCCTAAAGTTTTGTCCTTTTTAGGATTACCTTTTGGCAGCTTGGGAAAATCAATGCCAATTTCCTTGGGTAGATTGAGATGGGGGGACTTACTAAGGCAGCAGAGGAGCACAGCACCACATCGCCTGGCTCTCCTATCGGTGAGCACAGTGGACAGAAGCAGCTCTGGCAAGGCAGATGTGGGCCAGCCCCATCTGAAATGTGTGGGGCTAAGGCCACACTTAACCCCTAGGGGCTGAAGTTCCCAGGGTAGGCAAAAGGAAATGAGGAACCAAAACCATCAAAACCACACTGGGCACTGAGCAGTCCTCAAAAAACCATAGCTTGGTTTGCTCAGGACTCTGTCTTTTGAACAGAAATCGAAGCAAATAATGACACCTATTTCTTTATTAATTTCTCTCTCTTGTTTAAAGTGCACTAGATATCAAGAATCCACGCCTGTCTGATTTATGATGAACTTACGGCCAAAGGAAAATGTGATCAGTGTTGAAACCATATTCCCCCAAATAAAAGAAACTAATCCCATAATTCAACAAAAGCACCATGGAAGCAGCACATTTAAAAGAAAAACAAGGCTTTTATTAACTTATTTTCATGTATTTGCATGCATATTTGTATGTAGTATGTATAAAAGCTTATATTTATTTACACCTGGCTTGCCTGTGGAGTACCAGATACTCCCTTGCAGGAAAGAATATGTCCTCTTTTTTTGCCATGAATTTACCTCTTGAACTACAGATGGAAGAACATTAAAATCTACAAAGCTATTACAACTGACATATTAAATTTCATGGGGATATGTATTTTAATTGATAGCCATAAAAGCAGTGCAGTAAAGGTTATCTTGCAACTATATTTGGAAATCACTTTCATAACATCACTTAATTCCTCTAGAAGGTATCTTTAATCAAAGAAAATATCTGCTGATATTATTACATGTATTTTATCTGAAAGTAATCGTATTTTGTCTTGTTGTGACCTTCTCTTATGCATGATTCAACAAGAATGGGAACTCATTTACTTCCCACAGATCCTTTTACTTCATATATCCTGCATAGATTTTCTATCCCCAAATAGACCAACGCAAGAATATAAACACTGGCTATGATATACCAAAATCCCTGCTCAAAAAAGGGCTGGCATGTAATGGTGCAGCTGACTGCAAAGTGTTGGAAAACTGTGACAGAAGGCCGACTTTTTTCCTCCTGTTTTTGTAAAATAAAGACTTTGTGGGGGAAATGTGTGTTGACAGAAAACAAAAATAATGTTGTTCATATAACATCAAATTGTTTTCACCATTAAAAACAGAAGGAAATAAAGACTGTGCTTTTTAACTTGTAACTCTGTGTCGTGTCTCTCCCCAGCTGCCAGTGGAGAGCCCACATTTTGCCATCAGCACAGTCTGTCCCTGTCTGCTATCAGATATCCACAACCTGAATAAAGGTACTGTGAGAAATACCAATTTAAAAATCTCCCTGGGCTGTGTAAGAGCATCACCATTTCAGGGAAGTTTAACAGCTTGGAGGGTGATTTGACTGGCAGTGGTTGTTGCTGTTTCAGTCTGTGTTTTCCCTCCTCCCATACTAAAACACACAGTCTGTTCAGCTGTGCATGGCTGTGGGGAGGCTGGGGCATACAAGGCTGCAGGGCTGTCTGTAAGGGTATCTGCAGGGGTGGCTGTGATGGTGCCTGTGGGGATGTCTACAAACATGACACCTTTTTCCTTTTTTCAACATGACAGTTACCGTATTCATTAAATAATTTATCCAGTAGTCAACAATGAACAAATGTGTGTTAGGAACTGTATCCATATTGTTCATGGAAGCACAAGTGTTAGATGCACTTTCAA
>VYZP01015415.1:0-13972 GCA_013400635.1 Hypocryptadius cinnamomeus | reverse complement strand
AAACTTTAGTGCTTCTTAGATTTGAATAGAGTGAACATGTTTCCTCATGTTTTATAATCAAACTATGGCACAAAGCACATAAACCCTCTAATTCTTCAGAAATGGGAGTACTCATATACAGAGGCATCTGCATTCTTCCTAGGAAGGGACTGCTCAGAGATACTTTTGTTTTTGCAGTGAATTTGTACACACACATCCATTCACACACACAAAACTCTGTACAGTTACACACATACTTCTCATGAGAACAACAAATCCTGCAGTTGATCTCTGAACACTGGGAGAACAAGAATACAACAGGTGCAGATGAAAGGTAACCTAATCTGTTGGTTTGCCTTTGGTATTACCACTCCCACGTTTCCTTCTGTATAATGCACACCAAACTCATCACAGGATCCACCTGAGCACAGGATCCTTCTTGCTTAAATTTAGATATACTCAACTCAAGTCTGATACGATTAGCTGGGCTTCTTCTGGAATCAGTATAGACTGACAGCTCAAAATCATTACTTGGAATGAGCTCTGTTGCAGATGAGATTGATTGTATTTGGAGATGTCCTCCTTGCTTTTCTCTCAACTTAAAGGACACATTAAAAAAAAAAAAAATCCAAACTCCTATCTAATTTTCCTATTTTGTCTCTATATTGCAAATATCCATTAGCACTTAATTTTATTTTCAATAGTCTAAACAGTCCTCCCTGTACCAATAATTTAATGCTTCTCATTTGCTACCTCGGTCTGTCTGTTTGTACATCTTTCTGTCTATCTATCTATCTATCTATCTATCTATCTATCTATCTATCTATCATCTATCTATCTGTCCATCTATCTATCTATCTTATCTAATCTTTCTATCTATCCATCTGTTTGTTTGTTTGTTTGTTTTCCACTGTCACCCTTATTTCTCTCCCAGCAGGAAGCACTCAAGCAAGCTCACACACTCTGTGATGCACCTCGTTCATGGAGTTTCCACCACAGGTCTATAAAGTAGGGATAGCACTGTGGAGCTAAGGAGTTTGGTGCACTGACCAGCAACCAGTGTGACTGGCTCCATGCAAGGGGAGACAATGGCAGAGATGGTACCACATGCTGGTGTTTAGGCAGTTGCCCATTTTTATTGTCCCTGGGTACAGCATTTACTCAGCTTCCAAAACTTTTCTCTAATTCCAACACCACCATTCGTGTCCATAGCCTCTTTAGTTGATAAGCTCAAATATTTTCCACCTTGAATGGATGTTCAGCATTGAAGTTGTGTACACACCCCACCCCACACACTTCCCACAACAAATTACACCTGTGGGGCACATTTAAATTTCAACAGGTTTTTGTATCCTGTATTTTTGTATCCTGTCCATCATTCCCCACCTTGATCAGACACACAGAAAAGAGAAGTCATTTCACCCAAGACATGTCTGCATTTAGTATTTCACTCAGGGCATTATTTCAATTTTCATGTTTCTATACTATTTTTCCCCCCTGCTCTCTCTTTCTGTCTCAGAACTTTGTATATGACAAAAGCCTTACCTGCCAACTGTTGGGAAAAAAATGTGATTTCTATTGAATAGTGCACTTTGGAATGAAAGAAAACACTGTATAAACGAGGCTGAGGAACTCATTCACCTGTGCCTATATTACTGTGAAATCAATTATGCAGGGCTCTTTCTAAAGTTACTGATTGTAGCAAATTGAATGGCCTCCATTTCAGCATAATTTGGAGAGGTTGATGTAATCAGAGACCTTACACCATGGTGAGATACAAGATTCGTGATATTCAGATGGGAAAAAGGCTACAATGGTTAAGCTTATTCTGTACTCTCTGCTTACTGGCTGTAATGCTTTCATAAGTACAAATGGAATTGTTTTGATGAAGGCAAAGATGGTTCTAAGGGGCAGGAAAAGGGGAGAAAAAGAGAGAGGAGAGGAGGGAAAAAAAAAAGATGCCAACAAACCTCTATCAGGTTGTTTGAAATCAAGGTACTGTACTGTTAAGCGAGGCAGCAGTGGAATCTAATCCTGAGCATAATTGGTTGCAAATGAAACACTTTAATATCAAATCTTGAGTTGTGCCCTGGAGCTGCAGTTCAGGTTTGCATGAGCTACATGTAAGTGGAGCTAAAATGTGTCTTTTTTTTCTTTCTTTCTTTTTTTTCCCTTTTGCAAAGGTACATTCTGTTTCAATCTGTTGCAAATTTGTGGGGCAAAGTAATTGCTCCTCAGCTTATAAAGCCAAGATATTCTGTCTTGAGATGTTCTGTACCTTGAAAAATAATCACATAGAAATAAACAAAGAAAAAACCTGATTCAATAAGAACAAAAATAAGCAGATTCGCAACAAAATTCATCTCACAATGTCAGCCTGCCACTCTGTGTTCTGTTATGTGAAGATATTTATTAAACTTCTCATTATATTATATAATGACATTTTATTTGTACTATCAATCTTTTGGAAAACACAGAAAGTGAAAGAAAACCTGGAAAAGAAGGGAACAATATTAGCACTTTGACTTTCTAATTTCTTCATGTTCTAGAAGACTTCACAAACCAAATATGGAGGTAAACTTCAGAATTTAGATTTATCTCTCTTTGTAAAATGAAATTATCCCAATTACAGCCTTGAATTTTCTTTTTTTTTTTTTTTAGGAAACTAAATGTTCATTCTTGGAATAAAATCTTCAGTGAACAGTTCAAATCACTTTGTACTGTGTTCAGGACACTGAAGCAGGCATCCCATAGTGTCTCTTGTCACTTTAAAGGATGTGATCTCTGCCTTCTCTCTCCCAGTCTGTAAATTAAAAATAATAACTCTTCCTTCACCTGGAGTAATTATCTGCATTTCTTTTTTTTTAAACATGAGAATTAGACCAAAAAATTTTCATGCAAAATAACAAGCACGTTGTGACACATCCCTTTCCTTGTTTTTCAGTCCATATTCAATGCTGTCAATAAGTGAAACCCTTGTTTCTAGATTTTTCTATTTACAGACCTAAGCAGCCTTTCAGTTTTTCAGACTTACTAGAATTTGTGTATTGAAGCAGTAAAATTTTAATGGACAATATTGCAGTATCAACTTCAGCATATTTTTCAGATTTTTCCCTATGCTTATTCTTATTTCTATAGAAAATAAAAGCAAACAGACAAGGTTAAACACAAAAATTTAAAAAAGAATATTTTTTAAAAAGTTATCTGTAAACCATCAACCTCCATCTCACAGATTTATGTTGCTTCAGAATTTCTTGGTTGGCTCTCTACAGTGGCCCAAAATTTCAACTGCTCTGACTTTAGTATACAACAACTCTTCTCTAATAACCAAGAAGTAACGGAGTTCATGGATGATGAAGTACTGGAATCCTGGGCCTTGACTCAGAAAGGTTCACCAAATAAATTCCGAGTGACCAGAAGATCATAATATTTACTACAGGTTCCATATTGACTCAGTTACATTTACTGTAAGTCATAACAGAACTTCCCACATTCATTTTCATACCTACAGAAAAAGGAAAATCTACTTATTTCAGGACAATTTCAGATTCTTTCTTTGCATGATAAATTTGCTCTGTGATACAGGTTGTTACAGAGCCTTACCAGAGATAAAATATTAAGAAATCTGAACTGTGTATATTTAATACAGCATGCGCTCCTGACTATAAATTTCATGCAAGATGTAAAAGAGTTAAAGCATGGAATCATTATGTATTCTTGACTGAGATTCTTTGCAAAGGTAACTAAAGGTTATCAGGCTGATATCATTTGAGAGCTTGACAGAAAAGAGCTACAGCATCCTCTATATTCTTTATATGTGGAAACCGCAGGACTTAATCTGTTATTTACTCAGATAAAAAATCTGTTATTTACCCTTCACATTTAAAATTATAAAACTGTAGATATTTACTCCCAACAGGTTATTCCTGGAGACTATTCCAATCCTATGGATGAAGTTCACTAAAACACACCCCGTGACACCATATGCTCAACCAGCGGCTTGCTGCCACAATGGCATTTCACTAACATTATAGAAAATTGATTAAAATAAATATAGAATTCATTCAAATGAAGAATACCCAGAGAAGCATCTAAAGCAAACTCTTAAATTTCTAAGGACATTGACATGGAAATTTTCTTATTGTGTTTGAGAGCTGAAGAAGCACATCTATATTCGAAGTAATATGCACTACACAAGTTGATCAAATAATATATATTTTGCCTATTTCTGAAAGCACTACTTTGAAGCTCTCTTGCTGTCTCCATAGATAAACAGCTAGATTCTTTTCAAAATATCCCAAAAAAAACATCTTCTTTATTTTGTTTTTCTATTTCCTTCACTAAAAAGACAAAAACCAGAAAGCTGCCTGCATCTTTTGGTTACAACTTGTTCTCCAACTTCACCCCTGGTGCTTATTGCATGTGACTGAAAAAGAAAAGGAAAAGGTTACAGCCTCACTCAACAATTACATACAACACACACAATTGAATGGCACCTGGACAATGAACCAACTACAATACCGGATTCCTATTACCTTCTTCAGCCCATAAACCTGGAGTAGTTCACACAGTTCACAAGAGGAGCAACAGCTAAGCCACCCATCCCTACAGGCTGAAAGGTTTCTTGGAAGAAGTTTCTCATTTACCTGGATTTCACTCTGCTGTTAGTGTGAAAGGAGAGAAAGGAGATGGAGTGACAGAGGAGGAAAAGGAAAAAAAAATCCTGCTTTAAAATTTTACAAGGGAGGAAATAAATATAAAACAAGGGGAAAAAATACAGTCTAACCCAAAGAGAAGCATGTCTCTTGAAATAAATATCTCCCAAGCTCATAAACAGTGAAGCCAATGGTCATGAATGTAGCAGATGTTTATTGCCTCTTACACCCTCTGCTACTTTGGGATAATCACTTAAATATCACCAAATCCAGTTTGAATTTAAATTAGCTTCAAATTTTCTTTCATGATTATTTCATTAAAAAAAAATCATATGATTAGCCAATTAAACAGAGAGGGAGAAGCAAAAAAAAAAAAAAAAAAAGAACAAGGAAAAGGAAAAAAAAACAGTAGGAGAGCAATAGCCTTTAATATTTTCAATTAAGATGCAGTGCCACCAATAAAAGAGGCTTACATTTTCATTTTATGGGTACCTATGGAGAGCATTAAGACACAAATGACTCAGAGCAAGGTAATCATTTCAAAATATATTGTAGTGGAGGACTGTAAACAGTGCAGTGTATTAGCTTAGATGGCATGTGATGAAAATATCAAGTTTCCAGAAGTGCATTCAGCATTGGTTTTAATATTTCTTAGGGCATGCATTTGCAATGCATGTCTTCTTTCATGGGAGCAGAGGCAATGTCCTTATGGAGAGCAGAGTTCACTGCTGTGGTGGAGTCTGCTCCTTGAGCTGTGCTCTCGGGTCATGCTGGCTTTTTAACTCTACCCAAACATAACAGGCTGAGGCACCAAGCTGTGGAAGAGGTTACCAGCACTACAGAATCCCATGAAATCACTTTAGGCTGGTCTAATTGACCCAGGGAGAAAGGGCGTGTGGTGGGTTGACCCTGGCTGGATGCCAGGCACCCACCAAAGTTATTCTATCCCTCCCCTCCTCATCTGGACAGGGTAGAGAAAATATAACAAAAGGCTTGTGGTTCAAGGTAATGAAAGGGAGAGGTCACTCACCAGTTACTGTCTCAGGCAAAATGGACTCAGCTTGGGGAAATTAATTTAATTTATTGCCTGCCAAAAAAGAGTAGAATAGGAAATAAACCATAATAATTAAAAAAAAACCCAAACAAACAAAACAAACCAACCAACCAAACAAAAAATCTTCCCCCCACCTGTCCCTCCTTCCCAGACTCAACTTCACTCCTGATTTTCTCAACCTCCTCTCACCCAGCACTGCAGGGCCATGGGGAATGGGACCATGGTCAGTTCATCACATGTTGTTATCGCTGCTTCTTCCTCCACCTGTGCTGCACTCCTCACTCCCTCCCCCTGCTCCAGCATGGGGTCCTTCTCACGGGAGACAGTCCTGCATGAACTGCTCCAATGTGGGTCCTTGCCACAGGGTCAGTCCTTCAGGAAAAGGATTTCATTCCAGTGTGGGTCCTTGCCATGGGATCACAAGTCCTGCTAGCAAACCTACTCTAGCCTAGATTCCTCTCTCCATGGAGTCACAGGTGCTGCCAGGATGCTGCTCCAGCACAGGCTTCCCATGGGGTCACAGCCTCCTTTGGGCATCCCCCTGCTCCAGCCTGGGCTCCCCCAGGGGCTGCAGGTGGATCTCTGCTCCCCCTGCCCTCCCTGGGCTGCAGGGGCACAGCTGCCTCAGCCTGGGCTGCTCCAGGGGCTGCAGGGCAATCTGAGCTCCAGAGCCTGGAGCAGCTCCTGCCTCTCCTGCACTGCCCTGCCTGTCTGCAGGGCTGCTCCTCTCACATGGTCTCATTCTTAAGCTGCCTGATGTTCAGCAGTTTCTGCTCATTTTTTTCCCTTCTTGAATATTTTGTAGCAGAAATCCTGCCACTGTCACTGATTTTATTGGCCTTGGTCAGTGTTGGGTCCACCCTGGCGTTGGCATTGGCTCCATAAGGGTCAAGGGAAACCTTCCAGCATCTTCTCACAGAGGCCACCCCTGCAGCCCCACCACTGCTTACCATGCAAAGCAAATACAGGGAGAAACCACAGGTTTGTCAGGAAAGTGTCAGGTAGGAGCCACTAGTACTGCCCAAACACAGTTCAAGGAAAGCAGGATGCATTTATCAGAAATCCTTCCATCCCTAATGCCCAGACAGGACCTTCATTAGCTTCATTATGGTAACATCTAGGGGATGTGAAAGAAGAACCATGTTTTAGTTTTAGCAAGAAATAATCACTTCCAGTAAACTCCAGGAATTTGTTTGATCTTTATGAAGGTCTTTTTCCAGTTACAGATATTTATCACTTTAGAATTTTAACTTCAGGGTTGTTTCTGGCTTTTGGGGTTGTTTTTTAAACTTAAAATAGGAACAAAAATCTTAGGGCAGTACTTACATTGTCTTTCTCTGACTCTCTTTCTATCTTATCCCCCTTCATTTTTTTCTTCCCTCCTCTCCTCTCCACTTTGGAACTCCTTAGTTTTCCCCTCATATAAAAGAGTTTTCAAAATACAAAAATAATTAGATCTGTTTGTTTAATACTAATATAAATGATTGTTCGCTGCCCTGTATTTGTTACTTGTAATTTCTCAATGACGTAGTTCCAAGAAGCATACATGTCAGAAAGGGTTTTACCTTGATTCTTCCAGGCCTTTTGCTTCATCTTGTCAGTCTTCTCTTTTTAAATTAAAATACTAAAACAGATGTACAGTGATACCTAGGATGGTACCTTTGGGTAACTCCACCTTCTAACTTCCATCTGTGGACTAGTGCCCATGAGTTGTTTATTCAACATTGTCCTTCCTTTCAAAATGAGCCCAAAAGGAAGGATGTCTCTAAATATAAATGGCAAATGAAATTTAGCATCTGACAGATTAAGCTCATCATATCGTTTTGCTATTTTCCCAAGAATATCACATTTATGACCAGCATTTCTGAAATGAAAATATTTGAACTGGGGATCAAATTTTGCTGGAGTTATTTTACTGAACAGTGAAATGTCATCTTTTCAATATAATGAATAGAAATTGCATGATTTCTGGATCAAAAGGGAGTTGTCATGATGAGGGTAGAATGACAGTGGAGAACCTCACAGTCTCTGGAGTCACTCTGGCAGATTGGAGTTTTCCAGCATTCTATAATGGTAGCAGTATTTATGTATTTTACACCTCCTAAGAAAAGAATTTGCTAATTTCCTCTGCTCTGGTGATTATTACTGATTAGTTGGTCAGGCTGACCACAAATGCATGCTGCCATAATCAGTAGAGACAATGGCAAGAGACACAATGGGAGGATAGATGTTACAGGGGGTTAGCATTGTGCTGTCAAAATGGTTGTTTCATTCAACTGCAGATGTGAGTTCTTAATAACAGTTTTCGATGTTCTATAATATTAAAATTTGCAGGAATGGTTTAGTTTTATATTCAAGTGAAAAATCAAGTCCTTTCTGCCTTTTGTAGTGATAAATTTAGCTGTAGGAAATGAGAGTGATGCTATGGGAAAAGCTGACCTCAGACCTTCAAAATGGTGGAAAACCTATAAGCAGGGAAGTTGACCATATGATTTTCCTGTTTAGTCAGCCTTAAAGTATGTGGCAACCTTTCACATCAATGCTCCTATCATTCAAGCTGAAAGAAGATTTTGAATCTTTATTGAAATAGAACACGATACACATAACTCTTGGACAGATTATTTGAGGGGGAATGCAATGGTCATGGAAAAAGCTAGTGGCAAAGAATTGCTTATAGCAGGCAATAAGGGGAATATTCTCAATTTTTTACTCCCAGGTCAGTTAAACACCACCAGCTGTTAATTTATTTGTTTTTGAGGGAAAGGTGCAAGGCACAGGGTAAAGTTAGAGGAGCAGTGACAAAGGCACATATGTCAAGGACATAATTCAGAAACAGGCATTAGATACAATTACTCAGTGACATATGCATTGTTTCAGTACAGGGAATGAAAATAAAGAAGAGACATTAATCAGAATGATAATCAGTCAATGATGCAATAATGGTGATCTAGCTGTACTTAGTTTGAGCACCTCATGTCCAGGAAAATATCCAGGTAGTCACCATTTTCATAGTGATTATATAATGAAAAATGAGAGTAATGATTCAGGTTTGGCAGCCACGGGGTTCTCCTGTGCTGAGAAACTAATAAATGGACACTAAATCTTGATATACATATCACATTGGGGCTGTCAGAGAATAATCTTCTCCAGAAAAGTTTCCTTGATAATTCAGTGCACCACAGTTTACTTTTCCCACTTGACTAGCACTTTAATAGCATAAAAAATACTTCATACTGCATTACACTTCCTGTGGATATTATATTTCTGACACAATCAAATGGCATTTATTTTCAATAGGAGAGGATGCTTTAACCAAGAGGGGCCAGACACTATTTTGTGCAGTTTTATTTGTACTGTAGGGACACAGTGTTGTCCCTTATGAACTCTTTGCATTTAGATTTTGGCACAAGTGTGTTGCAGTCAGGTTGAATGTAGGTAGAATTTTTTTTATTCTCTCCACCTGTTTTACATATTGAACAAGAGGTGTTATTAGTTGCTTTTGCTATTGATGAGAATTTAATTATTTCCCTATTCTTCTATGATGAAAGGAAGAAGGGCAGTTGTTGCAACTACAGAGAGTGCTTCTGTTTTGGAAAGCTCACCTACTAGAGGATGGATAAAATATATTAACTTTCTCTAAAACATTTTGTAATAACTTCAAATTATTTTTTCTCATAATGGCAGACACAAAGCTGAAAATTAATGCTTTCTCAGGTAGCCATAAATGAAAGCACCTATTTACAAGTTAACTTATACATAAATAGTTTTGAGGAAATTTAAGAAGCTACCACACTCTTTAAGGAAAAGCTTATTATCTCTGGGGCATCTTTATAAATATTTGGTTTAAGGTTGTGGGATTTTTTTTTGTTTTGCTTTCTTTGATTTGGTTTAATTTGGATTAGTTGTTCAATTGGTTGTTTTTGTGAAAGTGAAAAGGTATATCAAAAGTCATGTCAAGTTTCTTGCACCTTACAGAAAATATAACTGCTATATCCCTGCTCTACCACAACATCTGCTCTGGATGTGTGTATTCTTATGAAAGAGACAGTTGAAAGCTCAGAGTAATTTCCCAAACTTTTGTTGCCTAACCCATTCTGGAATGATAGAGCTCAGACTCTTGATTTAAGTGAAGTTTTTGTTGTTGTACCATATGGTACTGTGAAGAAACCTCGATCAAGAACTATTATGTATTTCCCTTGAAAACCTAAATGAAAACAGAGAATTTCCAAATGAAAAGTGTCAGGCTTTGCAATCAACCAAGTGTAAACCACATGAACAGAAATGACTGTTCGGGCAATAGTTCATGCTGAAGGGAAATAATAATGTAAAAATAGCAATATTTTCAAGGGGGCACATGGATATCATCAGACATGAATAGTGCTGGTAAAATATCAGATGGATTTTGTGATGGGGTTTTCTGGAACCGCTGAAGGAATTTCTCCCTCTGAAGATTTGAAAAGGCATACTGTAAAAGTCTTTCCAGGAAGGATGGTGTTACCTATTGAAACATGGGACCTGAGAAGGCATTAAGGGAAGGGAGATTTCAGATTTATCTACTGTAATTTCCAACTTTGCTGCTGCACCACTCCTTACTTGTGATCATGCATGTTCTTGAGTCTTCTGTGCCTACAGTTCTTTTCCTGCCATGTGCTGTGTGCTCCTGTCTTCATAATTATGCCATTGATGCATCCCACATCCTCTCAGGACTTGTATCACTGCTGTGAGGGATCCATATCTGTTTGCTCTTAATAAACAGATTCTAGAGTTTTGTTTGGGCATTCAATTTTTTCTTTTGGTTGGTACGTTGATTGATTTTGGTTTTTTTGAGAACCCCTCCAGATAATTCCAAAAACATAGCATAACATGAAAGTAATTTCCTTTAAATTCTGTTTTCTTCTTCTCAAGTCCCCGCCTCGAAACATGTCTTTTTCCTCTTTATATTCCCTTTTTCCTATATATATTCATCCACCACTTAAATACTTTGTGAGAGAATGAAGCCAACTTTTTGTCCATTTGATTCCTTGGCTTGCCCAGCTGCTTAAGGATGTCTTCTTCACATGGCAGTTTTTATTACAGACAGAATGTGCTGTTACCCACATGCAAGCATGGCATCTTTTTCTCTGAAGCAATGGCACTTAAATTTCAAGAGATTTTAATAGAATGGTTCACATTCAGACTCTCACTCTTCTCTAAATACCTGGTATGAATGAGCTTTCTCTTTCTTGCTGCTTTGAAATGAACAATTAAAGTGAGTTCCACTTTGAGTAAGCCTGGGAGCATATTGACATTTCTGGGCTTGGTGGAGGATGTGTCATGTGTTGTCACTATTTGGTTTCTCACAATATGACAGCATTTTTCTTTTGTTAAAATCATAGAAGAGAAAAAAAAAATAAGAAAAAGAAAAAAAAATTGCTGAAAGCAATCAGAGTTTACAGAATGGTTTAATCATTTACTGCCAGCCTAGATTTGAAACCTTTACCATTAAGGTGTTTCATCCAACAAAGGGGCAAATTTTACCACAGCTGAAACCTGTGAGATTTCTTCATATTTTTACACATCACTTCACTCTTCTCTCATTTCTCTCCCTGCCTGAAGTCCAGCAGCTACTCCTATCTACACTGCCTGATGCAAAACCTATCAAAGCCAATGGAAATGGTCATATTAACTTTGCTGGGCTTTGGTCCAGGTCCTGAGCCATATGCAGCTTGAACCAACCTTGACCTCGGCAGAGATGAAACAATTTACCTCCGACATTGTATCAGTAGTTTCCTACAATCCATCAGTAAGATGTGTCACATATGCAGCATGAGTGAGTCCACCTGCCAAGAGTGATACTTTTGCTCTACTGGCTCATGGCCAGTCAGTTAGTCATGCTATTTTCCCTGCATGGTAAGAGAAGTTATGCATATTAGGCATTTTTTTGCTCCTATTTAAAAATGACAGCCTGGGATCTAACTTTGCATTAACTGCTGATAAAGTTCTGTAAATTCCTCTCCTTCCTTTTGTGATTAGCACATTAATGATCTTCAGATGGTTCAGTGCAATGCTGCAGAAAGTTTGGATGACTAACAGACCTTTCTATTGTCACTGCTGGTGAATGTTTAAATAAAGGTGATGCAATTAAGAAATATTCATACAAATCGTAGGGGGAAATGAATTGTGGTTTTGAGTTAAATGGGAAAGCATTAATACAATCCTCACAGCAAAATGTCCTTGCATCTTTAGCACACTCAGGTCATAAGTATGCAGCTTAGGCTACTACAGAACTCTGATTCACCTCAAGGACTCAAGGGAAAAGTGCCCTAAAACTGACAAAGAATTCACAGATTATATATCACATATGCAATTAAAAGTGATCACAATCAGTTAATCATAGTAATAACTACGGGCAAATTTTACCTAGGCTTTATCATCTTCACAGCTGTTATTGAAAGATGCTTTTGCATAATGCCATCAATATAAGATATTAAATACAAGTATTTTCAATATTCTTTATTTTTCCGGGTCAATTTTCCTTTGTCCAAATCATAAAAGTCGGCATCTAAAAAATTCCCCGAAAATATACTACCCTTAATACAGCTATAATAAAACTGTAAAATTAATCAATTTGTGTCTTTCAACTATTTTAAATCTTTTTGTATCACAAACAATATTTTCAACACAAATTGTTTTTGCTGTTTTCTGTACAAAATTCTATGTTTAAGAGAAACAAAGTATCCTTTTAAAGCTGATTTTTAAAATGGTTTTACCTAGAGAGCTTTGTACCCTTGACAAAGAAAAGTTTTGACTTTGAAAAATAAGAATATTGAGTATGAGTAAAAAAAATGGGAGCAGAAAGCCCCAAAACTCAAACTGTTGTACCAAAGGATTCCTAACCATGGTTACTAAGCAATGCTAAGATTAGGCCTGAGCTGAAAATCTTCCAGGGATAAACAGAAGTTTCAGTTAGTGATTATCTATTCAGTAGTCTAGTTTGCTTGTATGCTTGTTTGGTTTTGTATTTTTTTTTTTAAATCTGTACTATGTTAGTGTTACAGAATAGCAGTGAATGCATTCTATAATTTTAATTACTTCACACTGTTTCCCACAGCAAGCAGACACTGCTCTCAGTATTAGTGAGAGATTGCAAATTGGGGTCCAGGAGCTGCTCTTGTCTTACTCCGTGCTGTTCATCTCTGAAACAGTGCCTAATAAATCTCTAGTGGGGTCATACAGACCTTAAAATCCTTAGGATTCCCTTAGACTGAAAATCACCACATTTAAAAAATATTTTTTACCAAGAAAATCGTTACCAATTATTACGAATTTACCTATGACTTTCTTGGTTCATGTCAGACTGAACACCGCAGGTCTTGCAGCTGAATGATCCTGAAGAGCTTTGAAAAGTATTTCATCTGATCTTTCTGATGCACACAGCACAGATGGTTATGCTGATTTATTTATTTATTCCCCTCCAAAATATGAATTAGCTTTTTGCTTTAATCAAGTAGTCTCTGTGTTTGTACTCAGATCAGCTTATATTTTAGGCCACATCTAACAAATGGTTCACAGAGCAGTAATTGTGCTTCACAGCTTCTACTTCTATCTTATTCTTATTGGCCATACAGGCATCATTTCACAAGGTTAATTGATGAGACCAAGCTCAGAAATGAGGGATCAGAAGCAGAATGACTTTGTGAGATTTATGGACAACAAAAGACTATCAGAAGCAGTTTTGAGATGGGGAATGTAAAATAGTATTTAATGTGTGTGGCAGCAGGGGGGACCAGCAGCTAAGTCATCAGAACTTTTTATGAACTCCACAGGAATTCCTAAGCTTTCAGCTGCTGTGATGTAGGTTCACATGCAAGGGATGTGGCTGTAAACAGGGTGGGATGACTTAATTTTCAGTGCTTCTTTTGACTTCCGTTGTTTTTTCCAGTAATATTTTGGATCTAGGAGCAGAATATCTGTGTAATATGCAGTAAGGGTCTTATATTTCCATCTAAGGCTTTTTCATCAGCCAAAGACTGTGAGAAGTTTGTGGGGTCCGAGGTCCAACTTAGTGTATGCATGGGGATTGCACTCCAGTGCATTTCCTTGAATGGGTGTTGTTGGCCATGAGGCACAGCAGGAAGCTGACAACACAATGTGTTCAAAGAATTAAGAGTTTCTAGGAAGCAACACATTCCCTGTCTAAGTGCTGCACAGTTGATAAATGGATTGGCAGAAAGCTTGGCACATCTGTAAAGCCTTTGGTCTTACAGCACCTGGGTGTGCAATTTCGTAGTGTTTGTTTGCTGAA